>NTPY01000939.1:626531-738667 GCA_002922825.1 Brachionus calyciflorus
CTAGGAGATTTTTTTCTAAAGGAAAATTTATTAACCGTAAATTTTTCGACAGTAATTTTTTCAGACCGGAAAATTTTCCACCGAAATTTTTTCAAAAAAGAATTATTTATACAAGAATTTCATCTAAAGAAATTTTTCTTACCGGAATTTTTTCCTATCAATCTTACTATTACTCCTTCACAATCGTAATAGAACCGTAAAGTACAAACGTACAAAACTTTATTTTACCGTGCATCGTATCTGTCAAAAGAACTATTAAATTAAGCTTTTTTATTACAAACTGCATTAAATAACTCTGTATAAAACCAATTTAAGTCAGATTATTGAAAATTTGTTTTAAATTTAATTTCCTTTTTTTCAGTTTAAGCTTTTTCAATTATATTATTGATTGATTTAGAAAAAAAAAATTTCTAAATATTTCTTTTTAATTAAATTAATCTTGAAACATGTAATACTGAAATTTAAGAGCAACTTTTATTTATCACAACTTTTACGGCAATGAACCAATTTTTATAAAAATTTTGTTTTAACAAGATTTTTCTTGAAAAAATTTTTTTTTATTCAGAATTAAAAAAGCATTTTTGTTTCTATGTTTTAGATGAAGAACCAAGATAAAAAAGCTAACGCAAAAACTATTAAACCTAAAAATAATGTATCTATTAGAATCAAGAATAAAATTTTGGACAAGGACTTTGAAACTTTTAAGACAAATATTCATAAACAGCTAAAGATTTATGAAGAAAAAGACCTTCAATATAAAATTGATCTTCAAAAATACTTAAAGAAAATTGAAAATTTTAGAAGATTACAATTTGAAACTGAAAATGAGTTTAAATTAGAAATAAGGGCGAAAAGCTTTGAATCATCAAACGAAAATAAAATTAATGATGGAGTTACAAAAAGTATTCATAAATTGAAAAATCTTGATGGTAGAATTCAAATTAGATATGATGAAAATCACAAAAATTCTGTAAAGTTCAAAGCTAAAGAATCTATCCCGATAACTTCGTCAATTTTATTGACTTCTGAATTAACTCCTCTATCTTATCAAAATAAAGAATCTAAGACTAATTTTCATCAAAAAAATAATTCAATCGAAAATAAAGTCAGCAATGTCAATAAAAACAAAGTTAATATAATTTAAATTTTTTTTTACTATTTCTAATGTATTTTAATTTATTTCAAGATTAATAATGCTCGCCTTAGTCTAGTTTTGTGTGGACGTTCTAATCAATTTTATGTTTATAAATTTAATGAAAACGGATTCTTGGATAAAACTACGCATCAGCCAATAGTAAGATCAACTAGCCTAGATTTTGACTTTAGAATTAAGTAAGCTTAAAAAATTCATCTATTACTATTGATTTCTATAATTTCAATTTTTCTATGTAAAAATAAAAGTCAATTGGAAATGTTTAAAAGAAAAATGTGCGAATTAGAAAGAAAGAAAAATGTAGAATATGGATTGCGGATAAAAAACTTCTTTTCTAAAGACATTTTTTAAAATATTTTTATCACTGATTTTTAAGATTCCGAAAAATTTTTGAATAAAAATTTAATCCATAAATTGATCGTATTATTTTACCCTCTATGTTCTTGATAAAATTTATGTTTTTTCTGGTTAATTTTATGGAGAAAATGGTATTGGTAACCTTTTAAGTCTAAAAAAAGAAACAAAATTATTAACATTTTCCTTCCACGACTAAATTAAATAATGATTTATTCGTTTATATAGAAGAAAACTTTCAGTTTTTCGTGATTCAAGGAAATTTTAATTCAAATGAAAATAGGAATAAAAATCCTTCAATCGAATTGAAAAAACTGATGTCTCATTCGAAAGATGAAAAAGAAATAGCATTCATGTTAAATAACAGCTTATACTGAAAGATATACCGTATTTCCGCTCTGAGAAGAGCATCCACTAAAACCTGAATTTTATCTAGTACTCGAGTTGTATCAAATTTTTTCAAACAATATATTTAAAAACTACTCATATCGATTTTTAACTTGAATATTTTTTTTATTCAACGCATTTCTTAAGTTTGAATAAGTCACTAAAAACTGGAAAACTACTAAAATTATCCCTCATCTCCTTTATGTCAAAATGATTAGAAAAGATCTTTATAATTAATTGATTCAAAGTTGTCGATCATGAAACCGATGATCATTTCAAAACGGTAAAAACCCGTAAATTACAAAAAAGATAAAGCAATTTAATTAAAACATGTTTTTTAAAAAGTGAAATTTTAATAACAATTTTACGAAATTCAAACTTAATTGACCAAATTTAATAAAGTATTATCTCGATTTTAAGAACATGGCAGTAATTACGAGTACTCGGTATTAGTGATATGTTTTTAAGTATCGAACACTGGATTTCAAAACGCTATAAGTACATGATGCTAATAACGAAAATGGGTAAAAAATGAGTTTTTTTTTTAAATTTTAGTGACATTTAATGGTCAATGACATGTCACTAAACTAGGAAAGTAGTTGGAATAAAAAAAAATTAGTTTTTTTTTTAATTTAGAGGATGTGAAATTTTTATTACACGATAGTCAATACGTAAATTATATTTATTTCTTATTAAATTAATAAAAATAAAAAAACAAATTTTTTTTATTCCCACTACTTTGCTAGTTTAGTGACATGTCATTGACCATTAAATGTCACTAAAATTTTTAAAAAAACTCATTTTTTACCCATTTTCGTTATTAGCATCATGTACTTATAGCGTTTTGAAATCCAGTGTTCGATACTTAAGTTCGAGACAATACGTTATCATGCATTTTAAGTTTTTGAATTTTCAAAAGTGTTTTACTTGATTTTATTTTGTGCGACTATTCAACTTAAAAGTTCCATGGTATTCGTCTTGATTGTCAAATCCATATACTCCTTCTTATAAGCGATTATAAAAATCTATTTTAAAAAGCTAAGCTTTTAGATTGTTTTTTTTTCATTTGGCTAGAAATTTTAGGTTCTATTTGAAAATCTTTTTATTCACAGAATACAACTCTACCATTTTTATTGCACATTTTAAAAATTCTAAGATACTGATAGCGACATTTGGTCACGTTCAAAGTCATTTAAATTGTTTTTTTATTTAATTGCTAACAATTTAAGACTTGAAGTGTATTGGATCAAAAATTTTTAGTTGTAAATATTTATATACAGTACTGTTCTGATCTTTGTATTTTACAAAAATTTACGTAAAATCTGGTAATTTTACGTAATTTTACACGAATTTACGTAAATTTACGTAAAATCTCGTAAAAATATAAAAAACTTAATTTTTTAGTTTTTTTTTTGAAATTCTCAAATTTAGGTAAAATCGGGTAAAATTGCTATAAATTATGTCCGTTTGTAAAATTTCCTAAATTTACCAAAAATCCGGTAAATTTACGTAAATTCTCGTAAAATCATGTAAATTTATTTTTTTTTACTTCGGTAAATCTACGTAATTTTACGAAAATTTACGTAAATTCGTGTAAAATTACCAGATTTTACGTAAAATTTTGTAAAATACAAAGATCAGAACAGTACTGTAAATGTGTGTAACACAAATCTTTTTCGTTCTTCAATCAATTACAGTGTGTTCTAAATATACTTAGTAAGTTATATGCTACATTATGCAAAGGAATACGGCATTTATTATCGGCTTTTAAATAATAAGACTAAGGGGGTTCGAAAATTTCATGCTATCTGAAATAAATTTACAATTATGACTCCAAATCTAAATTCTACACCAAAAAAAGCTTGAATAATGTATTTCTATATTTCGGAAAAAAATATTTTCTCCCAACTTCTCACAAATTGCCAAAATAAATAACATCTAGCTGGCGAATATTAGGTCCAATCTGAAAATTTGACTGTTTTTTGTATATAACTTTTAATAGAAAACTCAGAAAACAATGTTTTATAAATCATTTTAACCAAAATTTGATGCCCCATTCTGTATTATCATTTTAGCTGTATGGATCTCTTGTAAATACTTCAAAATATAATTTTAAGTTAGTTTCGTTTTTTTCTAAAATGAAAATTAAAATTTTAACCTGAAATTAATAAATAGAAAATTAAAATTATTAAAAAAAAATTCAGCTTAGTTTGATGTAAAATTCTAGTCAACGTCGACAAGTTTTTCGATCAAACATCGAAATTTCTATAATAAATAATTATTGAAATGAATTTTTTTTTATCTTTAACGCTTATATCATTCGTTTCAACAAATCTTGTAATAGAGACTCCATTCTCACATACATCATCTACTGGCCTTGAGGATGATATTCAATTTTTATTTAGATGGAAGCCATCTAACAGTTTAGATATTGAAGATAATTCAAATAAAGATGTTGAAATTGTCAATCTTAAAACAAATAGAAATGAAAGATATAAGTGTGCAATTCCTGTTTTAAAATCGGGAGATAATGTAAATTTTAATTTGAAAGAAACAAGTGAACAAGAGTTGACTAGAGTACAAACGTTTAATTTACTAGCTGATTTTCACCAAAAAAAACTTTGCTCCTATAGAGTAAAATACTTAATATATAATTAATTAAAACTTTAATTCTTAAGAACTTTTTAAAGATTGAATCTTATTGGATATATGAACTTTGTCACGGAAATTTTGTTCGTCAATATCATGAAACTAAAAGTGCAGGTAAAATAGTTGTTAATGGCGAATATTTCCTTGGATATTTTGATTCCAACAAGCAAAAGCCAGATTATTTGAGGCAAAGTGATGATAGATTTGTACCAAATATCAGTTGGAAAAATTTAAATGGAGAAAAAATCCCTACTTATGCTGTGAAATATACTGATGGGACACCATGTGAGATCCTAAAAGATGCAAAAAGAGAAATTACTATATTTTATGGTATATTAACTAGTCTATCCGAATAATTATATAAATAATCTTAAAAATTATTTTTTGTCTAAAGCTTGTGAAGAATTCGGCAATGATAATATTATTGCTTTCGAAGAAATAAGTTCTTGTAATTATGAGATGATCGTTGTTTCTAAATGGATATGTTCGAATTTAGCATACAAGTAGGAATTTTTTTTTAGATTTTTGTTAGAATGTTTTTAAATAATTGTTGATTATACTCATAAAATATAAAAGAATTCCGGAAAAAAATTATCCGTCAATTTATTGTTATTCTATTGAAAATTCACCAATAAAACCAAATGAATTAATAAAGATTGAAGAGGAACAATCAATTTTAAAAGCAGATAAAAATAAAGTTCAGGTATGATATCATTTTTTCTAAGTTTAATTTCAAAAATTATAAATGTCCAATGATAGATGACAAATAAAGCCGGTGATACATTTATTATACATTATAAGACAAATGACGACGATGTTTTCCAAAAAGAAGAAGTAAAAATACCAATTGAAAAAGAAATTCTAAAAGAGTCAATAACAAATCAACCAGCAGTAAATGATGATGCGCAAAGAGAAATTGTAAAATCATTCTTAAATGGAGATTCATGTTTAAATGGGGTAAAATTAAAAAAATATTTTTTTCGAAAATTAAAAATAAAACTAAATAAATGAAGGGTTCAGGATGGTGGAAATTTGAAATATGTTTTGGGAAACATGTCGTTCAATATCATGACGACGAACAAACTAAAAAACGTCAAACTATTTCATTAGGTTTATGGAATCTACAAAATCATTTAAATTGGATAAATGCTAGACCAGCTAAAAGACCAATTGAAAAAAAATCTGAAAGGATTTATTCATCACTTTTGTATTCTGAAGGAAGTAAATGTGATGAAACAAATAAGAATCGATTTGTAGAAGTTAAATTTAAGTAATTAAAAATTAAATTTATTAAAACTAAAACTAATTAATTACTTAATAATTGCTTTATTTCAGATGCATTAAAAACAAATCTCAAGCTGGTGCAATTAGCTTATATCTTGTTGAACCAACTATGTGTGAATATTTACTCGCAATCGAATCAGCCTGGTTATGCGACTATATTGAGTCTGTTGACCAAAATGGATTACTAAATAAGCCATAGTGTCTTTAACAAGCAATTTATATATCAATTTTTAAGAATTAAATTTTTCAGAAAATTTTATCGTTATTTGTTGTTGTTTAAAATTATTTCTTGAATAATAAAAGAATTTAATCACATTTAAGAAATTTTAATATTTCATGAGTCATGAAAATAGCCTTTAGTCATGAATCATGACTTCAATTGATTTTAACTTTTCTAACGATTTGATCATAATTTTTTTCCTCATTGGGACTACTATTTTTAATCCTTTAGAAAAGAAGTCTTGAATGAAAAATCAGTTGTACATTTTATTTGTTTTCTTTTTCAAAAATATTTTAAATAAAAAAGAAAGTAAAAACAATTTATTGAAACATCTAAATATGGATGCAAATAACTATCGATCGTTTTTGTTGATGATCGATTTGTTTGAACTATCCTCTAAAAGTTCATTAAACGACTCATAAATAGTTTTTTCGGAATCTGAATCAATGATATTAGACCACTTAATATTCGGATCTGAATTTATTTTCGATTGATCTGTTACGTCATTTTTCGGTTTGAATTCTATTTGTTCTGGAAAAACTTTCTTGTTTGGAAAAATTTGCAAAATAGTCGATCTTGTTGAATCGGTCTGTTTAGTAGTTTTTGTATTTAAATCAATAAGTATTTGGTCAATTAGTTGTCTATTTTTTGAAAAAACTGGTATGTATGAAGACGAATTGTCGTTGATTGAATCATTTTGGTAATATTCACTTATTTTTCTATCCAAGTTGTTCGAATTTATTTGCATTTTCGAAGAATCAGAATTTAACAAAGCCAAAATTTGATCCATTTCACTAATTTCTAAGGATTTGTCATTAAATGATCTTTTTAATCGGCTTTTATTATCAGAAGTAATTTCAATTGGTGGGTTTTGCACTGAATCAGATCTTTTTAGAAGATTACTTTGAAAACTTGATCCTGAAACTAGGGTTTGAGCCGACTGCTGACTTGGTCGATTTAAGACATTTTGTTGATTTGAATTAACACTATTAGGCGCATTCGACGGATTTAATCCCTAAATTTCAATGAAAAATATTTAAAATTCGTTAAAAATTTTCAGCCAAAGTAAAAAATTACTTGTTTAATACAAACGGCCCTAGCAGTCCAAAAGCCATTATTACATTTGATTGAGGCAGCGAATCCTCCAATAGGTTGATAACCAAATTCACACATGTATCTAAATGCACATCCATTACCAAATAAAGGAATACCATTCGACGAAAGAAATGATGGTTGATTACAGCTTTCAACAGATATAAAACTTTTAAATCCTTCAGTCGAATGATCTGGATAATTAGAGCACACAACTAAATGAAAATAGAGAAAAAAAAATTCTTGAAAATTTTCATTTGATTTAACTCAAAAATTTCAATTAAATCTAATTTACCTGGATTTTTAGATAAATTTTCATTCTGGATATCTTTAGATTTAAATAAAATAATTACTAATAATTTAACCAAAAAAAAAAACTTTAGTAAATAAAAAAAGAAACTTGTAGATTGAGGAAAATGTTCAAATTGGCCAGTGGTAAAAATTGTTTTTCTTCCAAATTCATCGTAAATTGGATATTGACTATAATGATAATGTTGATGAGGGTTCGGATTATTAAAATGTGTTTCATAGTCATCAACGCCATGGTAATCCAAATCATTAGTATGATCATGAATACTATGATATTTTAAGTGCTTCATTTCATTTAATAGAGGAGTAGGAGGTTCCAAATTTTTTGATAAATAGAAGTTCATTTTTGATTTCAATCTTAGGTAGTAAGGATCTTCTCCCAAGCTTTCTTTTGGTATGTAAGGCCAATTCGAATGATGATAATGATAATAATCATGAGGATGGTGAGATAAATGATGAGGATGATGGAGTAGATCATCATAATGGTGATGGTCATTGAGCATCGAATCGTATTTAGTCAGATAATTAGATTGAATTATTTTATCAAATAAAAAGTTTTTTGGCGTTGTTTTGTCTGGCTTTTCAGTTTTACTAGATAAAAATTCGAGTAGATTTAAGCGATGATGGTTGTGACGAGGATGGTGATGCATATGAAAATGACTGTCGCCATGACTTGAATAAATATTAAAATAATCATAATAAAATTCATAAAATTTATTGTACATTTCTTCCAATTCGTCCAAACCAGCAAATGGAACTTTTGAATGCCATTTTAGTAGAGCATCGTTTGCGGCTTTTGCAGCTAATGAGTCTTTTAATTTTAAATGAACTTCATGACTTGGGCTAGTTAGTAGGGAATTTATTAAGTCATTTGTCGAAGAAGAGTCTTCTTTTTTTTCATTTTTTTGTTTTTTACGCAAAAATTGATAGACTTGCTTTAACTGTTTGCTTGCTTTAAATTTAAAATTAAAACAATATAAGTTTGATTTTAATTTATTTTTAATTACACAATATTGACTTTTCATTATTAATCTCATCGTTTTCTCCAATACTTTTCTTTGGCTGTTTTTTCCTCAGCTTTTTCTTTTCTTTTTTAGGCAATTCGTCTTGTTTTTCGTTTGAATCGTCTTGATCTTCGTCTTCTTCATCGTTTTTCTCAGAACTTTCTTCTAAATAAGAAAAAATAAAATTTTAAATTTTAGAGAATACAAAACATAAGTTTAGCACTGAGCCTAGAATTTTTTAAACATAGAGCCATTTGAACAGCATTAAAAATAGAGCCTTTAACTTAAGTTTAGATTTTGAAATTTAGTCTTAGCCTTTTTTAATATGGCTCTTTTTCATATTCTCTACTAAACTTATGCTGTACATTTTAATGGCTCTAAGTTTACCTTCAATTTTCGGGGTCTGATTTGTAGATTGACGGATCGGCGTAGTTTTTGTGGTAGTAAGTAGAGCATAAGTGGTAATTTTTTTTAAAATGCTGGTCGTTTTGGGAAAGAGCGTTTTTTGAGAGTTTAAACCTAGGGCTTGACTCTTTTTAAATATTTCCTCTTCGTCTTTATCGTTTTCTGCATTTAAAATCCAGTTCAAATCAGTCTTAAAGGTATTTTTTGCATTTGAATTTCCTAAAGAGGTTGTATTTGATTTAAGAAAACTATCTGTAAGCTCTCGGATTTTTTTTTCGAAAAAAAAGTTTGAAAACTTTTCACTTTTTCCTAAAATTTTCAATTTGAAACAAAAAAAAATTTAAAGGTATTCAAATTTTTGGCATACCGTCATTTCTTTTATTCAAATCACTGAAAGACATTTTATCTAGAAAATAAGAAAAAAAATTAACGTTAAATAAGCTTTGTTTAAAGAATATTTCCAAACCTTTTGATTGTTTATTTAGAGATCTAGAGGCCAAGAATCTTTCCAAACTTGAATGGTCTAAATTGATTGAGCGTTTTAACAGAATATCTATAAAATGTACATTATTATTTTGCATTAAATATTTTTAATATTTATTAAAAAAAATATATTTAAAAATGTTTTAATACTTGTCTCTTCATTTGAATTCGGAATTTCAGTAACTGTAGGCAAAGAAAGTAATATTTCATTAAGACATAAAGTAAACAAAATAAAAAATATTTTCTTATTCGGCATTTAAAAAGATTATTCTTGAAATAAAATCTATTTTATTGTAAAGAAAATTTCAAATTATTTTTTATGATCATTTTAAATTTAATTTTAAAATTTAATTAAACAAATTACTTTGAGCGGTATTATTAAATCGAGTATGCAAACCGTTTTTATTTAATTACTTGTCTAGATATTCTTCAAATTAAATTATTTTTTCATTGAAAAAAACAATAGGAGCCTATTTCAGGTCCAGTTAATACTGGATAAAATAAATAAATTGATTTTTTTTATAAATTGAATAATTTTACCAGAAAAAAGTGAAAAATGTCTTTTTTACCATAATAAATATATTTAAAGATTTCTTTTTATAAAATTTTGTCCTAAAGTCATGTTTTTTTTTATGTTTTAAAGTCTTATCGTCAGATTTAGCACCAAATCATCAGACGTAAAACATTCTGGTACATAATCACAGAATCGAGCAAATAAAAAAATTTCCATTTATCTCAATTTAAATATTATTGTACTAAAAGTAAATAGAAATCAGATTTTTTGACATTACAATCTGTTAAACAAACTCACGACAAAATTTTTTTTTTATATTTAGGTTATTTTTTTAAACCTTAAAAATTATTTTTCCCTCAATACTTTCATCAATAAAGTGGTTTATTAATTTTTTGATGCGAATACTCATTTTGTCCAAAAATAATTCGATGAAAATGTTCAAAATTTCGTCTAGCTTATCACTACTTTAGGTTCAATCACTACTATTGGTTCTATATCAAAAAAGCAAAAATACCGGTAAAATTTACGCTCTTTCATAATACAATACTGGTCATTCACAACGACCAAAAAATGAACGTTCATGAAATTTCGTGAACGTTGTGCATTTTGTTGTTCCAAAAATCTGAAATGGTCAGTCTGCTTAGTACTTAAATTTTTATTTTGTCGACAATGATTAAAATCTCAAATATCCGCGCCCTCTTCTATGCGTTGCATTCAAGTCACTCGGTCTTTCATAATGACTCAAAAGCCGATCGTCTATCTTGTAAACTTCTCTTTTTTTGCTGATCGTGTTCACCTCTTTGATGCTCATTTCCATTCCTATAACAAAGTTTCTAGTTCTTCAATGGTTTCATATTTTTGATCGTCTTATTTTTTTCATAAAATATTTATTTTTATAATTGTTTTTAAAACTGTTAAGTGTCAGGGTCGATCACTGCATTTACACAAGTATTGGGGACTAATCAATTATTTCTTAAGGATATTTGTCTGGCAAATTTTTTAACCAATTAGATTACCTAATTAGATTACCGATCATGAGATTTCATAGATTCAATCAAAAATTTACTATTTTTCCGAATGTTTTTATTTTTCTCAAGCTTTTAGTTTTGGCTCAAAAAATTAGATAAGAAGAATATTTAAGTTTTTAGATATTACTTTTGTTCGATATAGTTCGATATAGATATAAGGGACAATTTTTTTAATTTGCCAAAAACAAAAAAAATTGTTTATAAAAATCTATTATTTATTCATATTTAATTTTTTGTTTTTGGTTTACCAGCATACAATACAATATAATTTTAAAAAACGTTTCTTTTATTTGGAATTCGTTTTTTTTTGTTTTAAATAATTTTTCATAGCAAAGACAGATTTATGATCGAAGGCCCAAATAAAAGAAATGTTCTTTCTATTCGTTTTTTTTTATTTGGAACTTTACGGTGTCTTTTCAAAAATTTCTGTTTACACTTTTATATTTCATAATCTACTTTAATAATATTCTACCAACAATGTTATTGAATTTTTCTTAAGCATTATTGGAGCTATTAAAAATTTAAACAATGTTTTAAAATATAATTGTTTGAAACTTTTCTTCTAGGTTTACTTTAATTTTCTAAAAATCTTAATTCCTGTCATGTTTATTTTTTTAGCTTTCTTCTTTCCTGAAATTATTTCTTTTCAACATTAATCAAGTTTACCAAAATTAAAACTTGACATCCAAGAAATCTATTGTTTAGCTCTCACAAGAAGCATTCTAAATGAAAAAAAATTAAAATTGAATTTCAAAAAATTCTGCTTTTTTTTATTAATTAATTATTAAGAAATTCCAAATGGTAATTCATATTTGGCACTGTATATAATATAAATTTTTGAATTAATAAGTTTTTAAATCACTCAGCTAAATACAACTAAATAATATTTTATTTTTCTTTAAGGCGGCGATATATTTCTTTTAGAAGTTTAAATTTAACTTAGAGATTAGAGAACAATTTTATATTGCATAACTCAGTGATTGTTTTCTTTCAAGATCTTATTATAGCTTTTTGATTTTTAAGGGTTGCATGTAAGCTAGATTTTTATTTTCAATGTTTTGCAATTAATTTTCTTAGAGATGCAAAAATTTTTGTGTTAAAATTCTTAAAAAAAAAACTAAATTGGATTAACTATTTGTTTGTTTCCATATGTGATCGTAACCAAATCAACTAAAACCCAATTCTAATGAGTATTTCTATAAATAAAAAAGAATCCTTTTACTTAAAATGGGAAGAAATTTATTCTAACTGATTTAATTATTTGTATCAGTCTCTCTAAATTTTATTCAAGAAATACTACTTTTTTTCACTTTCATCATCGATCGATATTTTTTAATTAACAAAAACAAAAAGCCTCTAATAAATATTTAAAAGACTAAAAAAAATGTTTTGATTTTAGAAGAAAAAAAATATGGATTTTCGGGCTAAAGGCATTAATAATAAGTCGTATCAAACATGGAGTGATACTATTCAAAAAGAAACAGAAGCACGACTTCGTTGGAACTTAAATAGAGAACGAATGAAAGAAAAATTTCCGAATAACACTGATACAAGTTTTAAAGAAATGTATGAGACAATTCAGTTCGAGGATTTTTTGAATAAAAGACGTTTTCGCGTTCCTGAAATAAAACTCATTCCAAAAAAAATTAGCTTTGAAAAAGATGTCAATGAATATTTGATTAAATTAGGTGCAAAAGAAACTAGCTTAAGTTCCCTAAAACCGATTGAGATGTATGAGCAAGACCCACGAGAAAAAGAATTAATATATGATGGAATAAGTCGTGACTGCAAAGGTAGATATAGATATTTAGGAGAACGAAAAAAATACAAGCCAGAAGAAAAATTTGCGTTTCCAATTACCAGCTCAATGGATTATGGTTGGAATTTCTACGATAAGCATGATAGATTAACAAGTAGTCGCTTTAAATCAACAAGTTTTCAATCACCTTCACAGTTTGGTCTTAAAAATGTGATAAAAGACACATTTTTTCGAGAAAATGGGGTTTTGAGTGATCAGTGGAAATTCGAAAATATCAAAGCACGAGGCTTTTAGATTTATTTTAAGAAAACAATTGTAAATAAACTAATGCTTTTTCTTTTTTTAATACAATTAAAAAATTTTTTAAAATTCATTTAAAAATTTTTTTACACAAATAAAAGAAAAAGTAACATTAAATTTAAGTATCCATATAATATGAAAAAATTGAAATTATTTCGGCTTAGGTGCCGAAAAGATGATCAAACTTCAAATCTATATAGAATTTTGATTAAAATTTGGCTTAAGCCGATTTTTGAAAAAATTTCTCAAGTTATAAATAATTTTTTAAAAATAATTTGCCCTTAATGTGAAAATATTCAAGGTTCAATTTTTGGTTTTATTACGAGAGTAAATGAAAAAATTTTTTTTTCAAAGCTTAATGTAATTAATAATTTTACAACATTTTGTGAATGATTAATATTCCAGTGGAATAAAGTCGAATTTTAGGGCTTGATCGTGAAGTAGTATTCAAACTTTTATGGTAAATCTTAACTCTCAAAATAAAAACTCAAAAAAATTGATTTTTTAAATTTTTTGGCTTCAGATTACTTGGTTTTTTATGAATTATTTATTAACGAAGACCATTCTATGTCTCTTTTTACATCTAAGATCAATAATAGAAATTTAGACATCTTAGTTTCGAAGGATCTAAAATGAAGATCTCAAATCAATTCATATATTAGAAAAGCAAATACAACGTTAGATTAGATTTTAAGTTTGAACTAAAGATTCAATTTGTCGCCTTAAAAAACTTTTATTCGACCTCAACTTGAATACGGAGTTTCTGCTTGAAGGAAGAGGTTGAAATTCACATATATTTAGTTAGAAAAACATAAATAAAGAGAGGGCCACATAGGTGATTTTTTTATTTGTAAAAAAGTGAAAAAAACATAAATAACACATGATTTATCTGTTAACAAAACATAAGTAATTCTTATTGAAGCGACAAAGATAGAATCGGTTTTTATGCTTTTTTAACATTTTTTTAACGAAAATAACTCGTTTATGTTTTTTTTTCTCTGTTTTAAATTTTTGAATTTGGTCTTGGATTTTTATGTGTTATTTTTCAATTTTCACTTTTTTTTATGTGACTTTAATTCTTTACCCTGTTTGAAGGCCTTTAAGATTTATATTCTCTTTAATTGACGTAATATAGACCATATCGGACTATTTTTCTTTCAAAATAACTTGAATAAAAAATTGATAACTTTATCGTGCTAAAAATAAACTGTTTTTTATATGTTTTTTCCTGATTTTTTATTTTAGAAAAAAAATTTTTTAATGCTTGTTGACTCAGCACAAAGTGATACGAAATACAATAGACTTCTTTTATAAATACTTATTTATTATAGCGAAAATTAAAATGTTCCTCGAAAAACTTCAATATGATATATTTCATTTTATTAGATAATTCTCAGAATTTAGATATTGAATTATCTATCCATTACAAGATTTCGTGAAGTGAAAATCAAATTTTTTAAAAAACTTTATTTGGTTTAATTGAATCGAATTAACTTAACTAAATAATTTTAAATATTTTGACAAATAAAAAAATTGAAAAAACGCAAAAAAAAGTAAGAATAATGAAACTTTCGATACAAAATTAATTTTTAGTTAAAAAATAAATTAGTCCCAACTTAAATTATCAACTTGATTTGAGATAGGAATTTGGCTATAACTTTTATTTCCAATGGATTCAAAATTTTCATTATTTTTAATAATCGTTTTGGTGTTGGGTACAAAATTATCATTTTCTTTATCTTCAATTGATTCATTTTTGAATTTTTTGTTATAAGATTCATTATTTTTATCAATTATTGACTTTCGCTTAAAAGGCGTGCTTTGTAACATTGGTTCGCTTTCATAAGTATTTTGATTTTTCATTTTTAAAAGCTTATCGACATTCTTTGTGGCAAACCTGTCATGTCTGGCCAATACGACTGTTATTTTATTAGGACCCAAAAAGCTCTGATCTGTTTTGTGCATCGCAGTTAGAGCATCGCTTTCATTTGCATATTCTACAAAAGCGTAGTCATTTTTTCTAGTTATATGTAAAATTTGGCCATATTTTACAAAGTAATTGTAAATTTCTCGTTCCCCAATACTTGAGTGTAACTTTTTAAGAAACAATTTTCTCGTTTCATTATAAGGATCCAATTTAGTCGTATTATTATTACAATCAGAACTTTCCTCTAAATAATTTTCACCATTTAGTAAACTATTTATTAATTTGCTGTTTATTTTATCACGAGCCTCTCTTGCATATTCTTTATCACTAAATTCTAAATAGCATTTTAGGTTCTGCTTATATGAATTATTCGGAAACTCACAAGGATATGCTAAAACTTTTGTAATACCTTTAAAACGTTTAGAAAACTCTTCTTCTATACGTTTAACCTCCCAATTATCAGGTAAATTATCAATAAATACACGTTTAGCTTGATTTTCACTAGGATGGACTCGTAATTTTACTTTTGTTATGATTTCATATCCATTTAACTAAATGTATATAGTATATGATTTATTTAAAAATAAATAACATTAAAAGCTAATTTAAAAATTTGTAAAAAACTTACGTTTAGCGTGGCATTTAATCCCTCATTGTAGTCAGCATATCCAACAAAACCATAATTTCGTTTTTGACTCGTATTTTGGTCAGTTTTATTAAAGTTAAAATAATTTAGATTTCCATAATTTTCAAATAATTTTTTTAACTCATTCAGATCAATATCAGGTGTAATATTTCCCACATACAGCTGAAAATCAAATTTGTTTTTTTTTGAAGATTGTAAAGACGCATCTATGCCGTCGACTGGTTTATGTTTGAGATTTTTCGATTTTTCAATGAAGGCTAATAAATTTTGTGCATTAAAATATTTTTTATCTTGATATGATGTATTAAAATTAAGTTGTTCCCTTTCGAATTCATCAAAAAGGTGGATGTTTTTTTCATTCATGTCTTTCATTACATTCATAAAATTTTCATCAAACTCAGTAAGGTCGAGTTTACCTAAGTTGAAAAATTTTTAATTCAATTCTTTAATTTTAATAAAATTTATTTAATTACCACAGTTAACTAGTTCTTCAAGTTTTAGACATATTTCAATATTTAATCTTTTTTTTCCACGCAGATAAATTTCCTTGCAAACGCTTATTTTGGGCCGAATATCTAAATATTTTTCATTATTATTAAAATCAAGATCTATTACTAGTCTGTCATCATCATTGTTTTCACACATTTTAAAGTTTTAACTTTTAAATTATCCAAAAATTTGAATTTTTTTTTTTATTTTAAATCTTCATAATGGCTCTACAAGTCAGTATTTTGTTTCCTTGACCTTCAATATTTTTTGATTTTAAATATATTTTGAATTTGAAAAAATTTTACTATGAGCACTGGTGGTTCAGTGGTAGAATGCTCGCCTGCCACGCGGGCGGCCCGGGTTCGATTCCCGGCCAGTGCATTTTTTTCTTAGTTTCAATCATAAATTCAAAAAATTCTTAATATTATTTCTTTTTTTATACAAAATAATGAAAAAATTCCATAAAAATTTGCTTTTAATATTTAAGCATTAAAAATTTTAAATTAACTTAACTTTTAAAGTCTTTGAAATTTAAAATTTAATTTTACTTTACATTTAATACGACAAAAAATATTAGTTATAACGGGTGCCCAAAAATGCTTGGCAGTTTTTTCGAATTAAAAAAAAATTGTTTTAGGATCTTGATAAAATTATGAAAATTTACTATCTTTTACAGAATTTTGTCTAATTTCCGAAATTAGCAGGCTTTAAAAAAAATTTTTTTTTTTTACTTTTATATTTATTTGGCCGCATAATAAATAGTGATAAAATTAAGATCAATAGCTCATTTTAATCAGAATTTTATTCTCTACAAAATGACATATGAAAAGTGGTGTCCTGACTTTCATAACCTTCATATGGTTCATATTGAAAAAAAAAAATTTTTTTTAAAGCCTGTTAATTTCGGAAATTAGACAAAATTCTGTAAAAGATAGTAAATTTTCATAATTTTATCAAGATCCTAAAACAATTTTTTTTTAATTCGAAAAAACTGCCAAGCATTTTTTTTTTCACATACAGTAGTGCTATGACACGTGGATTTTACGTAAATTTACGTAATTTTACGAAAATTGACGTAAAATTACGTAAAAAAAAGTGAATTTACGAAAATTTACGTAATTTTACGTAAGGAAATTTACGTAAATTTTCGTATTATTACGTAAAATTACGTAAGATTACGTAAAATTTCGTAAATTTACGTAAAAGGTAAAAGGGCCAAAAAAAGGCCAGTTTTTCGTTAATTTTAGTAAAATTCTTTGAAAAATCGATTTTTTTAATAAATCGACTTTTTCTAACTAAAAATGTAATTTTACGTAAATTTACGTAAAAAAAGGTAAAATCTCATTTATAAAAAGGTAAATTTTGGTAAATTTTTGTAAAAAATTGTAAAATTTCGTAAAAAAATGTAAAAAACATGAAATTCTCTTATTTTCTATTAAATAACAATAAAAATATGTTTTTTTTTATTTTTACTTTATTTACGCTTATTTTTATTCATGATTTTTAAACATTTGAAATGTTAAACAATAATTTAATTTATATTTTACAGGCTTAATTTATTAGCATCTGTTTAATCTAGTAAATTCCTGATAAACTAAACAATTAAATCTTATTGAGTCATTTATTTAGATAATGTAACTTTTGAAAATCATTCCATTTCCATAAACAAAATATATATGATTAGACGCAAGCATTATAAAATCATTTGAGTAATTCTGTTTTATATGAGAATTTAATATTCCGCTATGAAGTAAAATAATGTATAATAGCACTTCGAAAAATTCTTGTCCGAACTCTCATCTTACATCAAAGTGACTTTGCAAATTTCTAAATGGTATCACGTAAGACATCTTTCCTTTTACAACTTTTCATCAATCAAGACACAGATCCTACAGGTTTTACTTACCTATACTTAAAAGTGGTTTATTGCTTTTATTATTAAAATTAATGAAAAGAAAATTTCAGTCTTTGATAGTAAATTTTTGCGATCCTAAAGACTTTTAATTTTATCTAATTGATTAAATTAAATCAATTTTTAATTAATTTTAAAAATTTTAGATAAATTAAGAAAATTTGTTATTAAGTTGAAAAGATCCGACTTTTTATAATTACGAAATATTTCGATTTACTTCAATTTGTTACGAATAGTAATTTGTTACCAAGAAAATGTTCCTATTGAAATTGTTACTAAATATTAAAATAAGGAAATTGTTACTATTTCTTATTTTAGGAAATTGTTGCTTGATACTTAATTTAAGAAACTGTCGCTAAACTAAAAATTAAGCAAAGTTCCTATTGGAATTTGTTCCTATGATAAATATTTTGATCTAATAAAAAATTCCGCTTTCCGGTCGGTAAATGATAAAAAAACTTGAAACATCCTTGATATAAAATTTGACACTCACTTAATTAACTTAAATATTAATCTTTATAAATTCAATTAAATTTAACCTCTTTACTCAATTAAAATTACCAATTTTTCTCTCTTACCTATTTGAATTAAAAAAACATTGCTCTTGACATGTCCAATAAAAAAGTTATCTTTGTTTCCAGTAATTTTGACATTGAAAAAAAGATCAATTCGCATCCTATGGCAATTTTTAAAAATAGAATCTACTGGTTCAAACATGAAAACAAAGATAAAACGGTACGGTATAATTGTAGTCTTCGTAGAAAAGATAAGTGTACCGCGTCACTCAAATTGCATAATGATGAAGTAATCATTGATGATGGTGATCATTTTTGCGAAGAACACACTGACTCATCTATTCAATGTATCATTGCTCAACAAGATTTAAAAAAAAGAGTGACCATCGAAACTTCAAAAAGTGTAAAAAGCCTTTACAATGAAGCACAAACAAAATTAATACATGCTCAAATTTCTGAAGAATCGATTGCTACAAATCTTAAATCTTTCAACCGGATGGGAAGTACGCTTTACAAGAGAAAAGCTAGTAAACAACCTTCAGTACCGACCGAGTTCTCAGATTTGGACATCAGTGGTCAATACGCCACAACTTTAAAAAATGATAAATTTTTACAATATGATAATAAATCGACTGACAAGCGAATTATTATTTTTTCTGACAAAGAATCGCTTAGAATTCTAAGTGAAAGTAAATTTTGGTTAATAGATGGAACATTCAAAACAGCTCCGAGAAACCTCTTACAGCTTTATGTAATTCATGGATTGGTTTTAAATACTAATGAAACCCTCCCAATTGTCTACATACTTACAATGGATAGAAGTGAAAGGACCTACAAAGAAGCTTTTGGAGTATTAAAAGATATTTGTAAAGAAGAAAATGTAATTTTTTTTAGAAAAATTTCGATTTTAAAAAAGCTAATTTTTTTCTTTAAGATACAACTTAATCCCAACCGTGTGATGGCCGACTTTGAGACAGCAAGTACTAATGCCTTGAAATACCATTTTCCAAACATCGAGATAAAAGGTTGCTGGTTTCATTTCAGACAAGCAATTAATCGCCGGTCTGTCCGAATTGGTTTGAAACAGCATCTTCATCGAGATAATTACCGCAAGTTTCAAAATGCATTGGGTGCCTTGGCCCTGATTCCGGCTGATAGAATAAATGACGGATTAAAAATTATTAAAACGTTTATGCCAAGCGATTCTAAGTGCAAAGATCTTTACGATTATTTCCAAAGACAGTGGGTTAAAAGTATTAAAAAAAATTTATTTTAAATATTTTTTTTTTAAAGAAGTGTCGCCACAAATTTGGAACCATTACGAATCCGATATTAGAACGAATAATCGAGTCGAAGGATTCAATTCCGGCTTAAATAGAATGATAAAAACTATTCACCCAAATATTTTCAATTTAATCAATTTTTTAAAGCAACAGCAAGCAAACACACTAATTGATTATGCTCGTTTGAAACAAGGACAAATTTTGACCGTGCAGTCAAAGCAAGAGCAAGATAAAGCTATAATTTTGCAATCCTTAAAAAATCAATTCAATGATTCTGGGAATTTAACTGACTTTCTTACTGGTCTTGTACAATTTGTTAGATTTCCTTATGAGTATTGGCATTGCAATTATATTCCTGAAAATGATTCAATATATTTTGATGGAAATGATAGTCTTGATACTTCATTCCCTATTGCCGCTGATGAAGAGTTAAGTGAGCATGCATTTGATGATTTTCTCCGACAATTCAATGTCAATGAAAATGTTAATAATGAGATTGAACAACAAGAATTCCAAATTCCTTTAGAAATACAAATACTTGAAAATAGCGAAGAAAGCTCAAACTACGTGCAACCGTCAACTTCAACTTATAATCCTCAAATTCCTTTAGACATACAACTACTGGAAAATAGCGAAGAAAGCTCAAACTACGTGCAACCGTCAACTTCAACTTATAATCGTCGAATTCCTTTAGCAATACAAATACAAGGCATTAGTGATGAAAGCTCAAGCGAACTTGAAAGTGATAGCTTTAACTACATTGAAAGTTTAAGAAACATGGATGGTTTGAATCAAATGCGAGAGGAAAGAAGACAAGAGCAAATCACAAAAGAAGCTCGCATAAAAAATCGTATTGATTTAATAAGCGATCGAGAAATCGACGAGGAAGTAAGACGAATATGGACTGTTCAAGGCTTGTCGAACAAGCGAAAGCGCATTAGTAAAAATGATAGAGAAAATGCAAAGAAAGTAATCAATAAGAGAATTCGCATCGAAGAGTCAAACAGAATCGACTTAGAATTCTTAGAGCGCAATCATGACAGATTGACTGATTAAATTTTACCTTTATTTTTTTTCTTATACTTTTAATTCTTATTGTTTTATTCTTCTGTTTTATTAAATAAAATATATTAATATAATTCTATTTTTTTAAATTTTTTAATCGTAATAATTTCTCTAGTATCTAATTCCATTTAGTAACAATATTTATCGTAACAAATTCTAAAATTAAAATAAAGTAACAAATAAGCTTAGTAATAAATTATATAGTAACAAATTCCAGGTAACAATTTCCAATTCGTAACAAATTGCTATAACCCAATATTTCTTTCTTTCTAATATTTAAAAAGTCACGTCTCATTTGCTTGATCAAAGTTTTAGAAACATTTATCGAATTTTTCTTTGAAAAAAAAAGACAACTTTAGTCACGTAAAATAAGCTCCTTTAAAGTTTTTTTAATGTGAAATGTATGTCTTTTGAAATTTCGAATAAATTAACGGAATATTAAAAGCTAAAATAAAGGTTTTTTGGCAATTTTATTGATTGATTAAAATTTTGCTCTATGGTTTATGAGCTTTAAAAATTTTTAAAAAATCCCTAGAAGTTGAAAAAATAAAAAAATAAGCAAAAAATTTTCCACAAAAAAGAAAGACAAAGTTTAGTGATGATTAAACATTAAAAAGAGAAAATTTATCATTACTTAGCGTAATATTTATAAGCGAATAAATAATTTAAAAAAATTAAAACACATTTTTATTGTTATTTAATAGAAAATACGAGAATTTCATGTTTTTTACATTTTTTTACGAAATTTTACAATTTTTTACAAAAATTTACCAAAATTTACCTTTTTATAAATGAGATTTTACCTTTTTTTACGTAAATTTACGTAAAATTACATTTTTAGTTAGAAAAAGTCGATTTATAAAAAAAATCGATTTTTCAAAGAATTTTACTAAAATTAACGAAAAACTGGCCTTTTTTTGGCCCTTTTACCTTTTACGTAAATTTACGAAATTTTACGTAATCTTACGTAATTTTACGTAATAATACGAAAATTTACGTAAATTTCTTTACGTAAAATTACGTAAATTTTCGTAAATTCACTTTTTTTTACGTAATTTTACGTCAATTTTCGTAAAATTACGTAAATTTACGTAAAATCCACGTGTCATAGCACTACTGTATGTCAATTCGTCAATTCAAGTGTATTCAATGCATCAAAAAGTGTATAAATAGGAACTTTTATTTTTAATTACAGTTTTTTTAAATTTTTAGAATGTGATGTTCCTTTTTTTTACAATACTTAACTATGCAAAAATGCAATTTGATTAAAAAATGTCTAATAGAAACAAAGATGGGGTTTCCTTTCTTACCTCCCCTTTCCATTTTACTATGCTAATGTAAACAATACGAAATTTCTTTTCTAGATCCAGCCAATTAGTACTATGTACAATACTAAAGCAAACTGGTGGAAATGCTCTTTTTTAAGGTTTGAAGTATTGTGAATAGTTTTATCACTTAGTCAAGTCGAAGAATCAATGAACTGGAAATTTCATCTGTTCTTGGTTCATTAGAACGTGTATACTTTGGTGTAATATGGGATTATTACTTAGTATATAACAATAAGCAATGTGAGAATGTAAATGAAACTGAAGAAGTTGAGCGTAAAAATTTTATCCAATGAAGTCTACAAATGAATTTTTTTATAAATTGGAATGGTCGAAACTGTCGGAATATAAGTAAATAGATGAAATGTATGATATAATTTTAAAGGGGTATTTAGTTGCAAGAGACCTTTTTGTGTCCGTAAAAAGGAGTTAAAAAAAATCAGAACAAAAAAAATGAAGTACTAAGAAAGTTAAGAATGTGATTAAAAATAAATTCGCGACTTAGAAGTGTTACACGAATTCAGGCTGGTGTAAGAAAAAATATGAACTATATGTCAATGCAAGAAATGGCTTCTTAGATGTTTGTACTAATTTTTATGAAAATTCCAAATCTTAAAATTTCTTAATTATATCTTACAAGATAAAGAACTTGGATCTTATAAGATCCATTACTAACTTGTTAAGATCGTTTTTTTAAGTCGCTTATATGGATCTAATTCAAGTTCTTTTCAGAGTTAATACCTGGAAATGAATTAAAATATATTCTAAGCAAGGTTGGATAAATGGATGGAAAGTAACTGCAAAAGCCTATCTGGCTAAGTGCTTTTCCAGCACTTCCCTTGCGCAGTTAATACTACTAAAATTGGAAAGTGGGGAAAAATTTTACTTTTATTGAAATGATTACGTCTTTTTTAAAATAAAAATTTATTTCAAATGAATGAATATTTTTATTTTCAAGGCAAGTTAGTGTCCTATTGCTCAGCTTATTATTTATTTGGGTATCAAAAAAAATAAGCTTACTTTTTAAGTAAATGTTAATTTTTATTCAGTCTTTTCGAAAATAAAATTTCATAATAAAAAAACTTGCGATAAATTCCTATAACTATAGCAACTTAACATAATTAAAATATTTTATTAAACAAAAGTAATATAATATGATTTGCAAAATAATCTCTTAAAATGTTTTCAAGGGCTCATTTAATTATTCAAAATGAAATAAATGAAGTAGATCGGGAAAAAGATATATCGGTTATTAAACTTGATGAAAATAACATTTTCGAATTGATTGCTCTAATAGAGGGTTTGCCTAATACAATATGGGAAAATGGCATTTTTCAAATATACATGAAATTTTCTGAAAATTATAATTTTATTCCGCCAAAAGTTTACTTTCAGACAGTGCCATATCATCCGAATATTGATATTACTACTGGTAAGCCTAGTCTTGACTTTTTAGATGATATATCTAAATGGAACCCTAATTTCACAATAAAGCATATTTTAAAAAGTTTACAACAATTATTGGCATATCCTTTATTAGATAGATCTGTAAATATGGACGCTGTTTTTATGCTTAAAGGGAATCCTAAACAATACGCTACATTAGCTAAGCAGTCTGTTTTATCAACTCAGAAAATAAGAAATATGCTTAAAGATATCGATTTTTTACGCACGAATGAATTGGATAATGAAAGTTTAAATAGTGTGATTAATAATTTCCAATTGTTCAAGCTTGAAAAAGAGACAACTGAGATTTCTAGAGGCGAATCATCGAATAAAAATGATGCTTCAAAAAAGAATAAACAATTTTCTATTTCATTTGAGGAATATTCTAGCTTGTGGAAAGGAATTGCAACTACTAAGTCAAATAAGAATGATGAAAATATTTATTTAAAAGATGATCTCTATAAAAAACCTGATTTGATATCACAACATTTTTCTATTTCGATTCATGAATTGGAGCATCAAATAAACAAGCAGTTAAGTGAACATAAAAATTTAATGTATGGAAGATTCAATTTTGAAAAAAAGGCATTTGCTAATTCAAATCATCAAAGCGCCACAAATAAACAACAACAACAAACCAAAATACCTAATTACAACCAATTAAATAAAAATAATATTCAAGAGTTAAAACCAATTACGGAATCTTATGTTTCGACACAATTAGTGATTGATCGTGATGACGATCTTTTCGAGCAGGAAGTTGACGAACTAATTGAATGGACCAACAAAATTGATTAATATTTTGAATAGCTGTTTTTATTTTAAGCTTAACATTTTCAATATTTCAATAAAAATATTTAGTTTTTCCAAATGAAACTAAAACTATTAATCCATTTTTTTTAAAATAAATCTAAATTTAGTTAATTGGTTTAGCGAAAATAGACCTAACCTATTTTTTATAAAAAAAACAATCACCATAATTCTCAAAAAAAATTCCAAAAAATTCTTGATTTTACTACGTGGAAGCTGGTGCGGCCTCAAAAAATCCTAATTTTAGTGCGTGGAAGCTGGTGCGATAATTTTTTTAATATATAATATAGAACGATCCAAAATTAAGATTTTTATTGCGTTTAGGAGTTCAAAATTGGATCAAGTATGCCTTTAAAATTTAGCCTCTTTTATTTAAAATCTTTCAATTCTAAAAAACAGAATTTTTTTATGTTTAATTAGCTTACAAAAATTAACTAAAAAATATAATACTTAAAATGACGTAAGTAATAATTTTAATAAAATTTTGTATAGAATACTGTATTAAGTGTCACTTCAAATTTAGTTTTATATCAATTTTTAGAAAAGTTTTTAAGCATAGTACTAACGCATTTGTTAGATTGATTAAAAACTCTTTTTAAAATGCTAAGAATTAAAAACTGGCTAATATTACTCTTGAATAAAAAATTAGTTTCTATACATTGCTATAATTTGATATAATATATTTTTTATATATTTCGTAAAAAAGAGCTATTTATCAACCACAAATAGGAGATTGGAGGTAATTTAAATTAAAAAACTTTGCTATGTAAAATGTTAAATAACGAAAAAAAAAGATATGGACTTTTCGAATGTTTTGACAGCATTGGTGATTGTCTATTAGGTCTTTTCTGTCCGAATTGCTATGCAGCTTATGCTTCGGATGCAGCTCAAGAAAGCGTGATTGCTTCAATATTACAATGTTTATGTTATCCATTGGGATTGTGCTATTTGAGACCAAGAATCAGAAATGAATTAGGAATTCCAGTAATTTTTAAAAAGTATTTCTTTTTTAATTTAACTTATTATTATAAATTTAAGGGGTCCATATTTAAAGATGTTTTGGCAACTTGCTGTAAATAAAATTTTCATTTCATTTTATTTTTATCATATTAATTTTTATCATTTAGGTTGTCCTTGTTGTACAGCTATTCAAATAAAGAGAGAATTTGCTGATTAGTTAATTTGACAAATAAAGCCCAAATGCATAATCGTTTTAAGAAAAAATGAATAAATTTTTATTCAATTAATTTAAAAAGATCTTTTTTTAAGATTTACAAAAAAAAATTTAAAGAATCCTTTTACTTAAAATGGAAAGAAATATATTCTAACTGATTTAATTATTTTTAAAAAGTATTAATCTCTCTAAATTTTATTCAAGAAATACTACTTTTTTCTCTTTCATCATCGATCGATATTTTTAATTAAAAAACAAAAAGCCTCTAACAAATACCGTAAACGCCTGCGCATTACTCCAAGAATAAACCAAAATATTCAGGTTTATTCCACTGGAAAACTTCCCATCGACACCATGTTAAAAAAATTTTTTTAAATTTTTTGGAAAAAATCAAAAATATTTGATTTTATTCGGGGTTTAAACTCACTTTTGGGTTTTCTTCCTGGATTATTTATAGAATTATTTTTTTTTACTGTAGAAAACTGGAAATAAATTGGATAGTTTCTAACAAAAAAAATTAATTTCGATTTATTCCATAAGAAAATATAAAATTGAGATTTATTCCGGGTCTAAAATGGAAAAATTTATTTTAAGGACGAAACTAAAAGAATGAAAATTCAGCTTAGATCTTTTTTTTTCAAAAAAATGCAAAAAAATTTTAAAAAGTGTAATATTATTCATAAAAAAATATGTTTAGAGAATTAATTTACCAATTTAAAGGCGAAAAAAGAATGTTAATAGTAATCTATTTACTCAGGAGAATGATTCAGAGCCTCTTGATGTTGAAACATATTATCAAGAACAGACTTATTAAGTGTCTGATTTATTTTTTTTTACGAATAATATTGCTCTTTTTAAAATTATTTTGATAATTAACCAACTTTCTAAAAATGTATTCGGTTTTTTTCCAAGGAGTTTTCAAGATATTTTTATTTTAAAAAAAGCCAAATTCTTTTCAAATATATGTTTTTAAAAAAACTGTTTCGACATTCAATTCGATTCTAAATCTTCTCAGCTACTCAAATAAAAAGTTTGAATTTATTTTGATTGTTATTTTTTGTGTAAAAACATTCTTAATTTTTAAAAAAACCTGACCCCCTCAATTTTATCCGACTGACCCTAAACCGACCACAATTTTTCTTACATTTTTGAACAAAATTAAAAGCCGATTATTTTAAAAGGAAAAAAGAGTTTAGAATTTTTTGTTGTTGGTTATATCTTTCTAAATGATTCGAAGTAACGCAAAATCATCAAAATTTTATGTATACATTTACTGATGTGAATTTTTATGTATGATTAAAATAAGGCATAACATTTTTATGATGCGTCGTTCGAAAGTTATCGATAAAAAACCACCAAAAAAGGACTTTTTTGACTCTTTTTGTTTCAACTTTCGATTCAAATAAAATTTGGCACATTTAAATAAAATATAGTAAGCTTTAATTATTTTTATTGATAGGATGCACATCACTTTTAGTTTTGCCTAAAAAATCACTAAACTCAGAGGCAAATGTCATTTAGAGGTGAAAGTCAGATCATTACATAATAGGGTCAAATTAGAGAGCAATAAATGCAAATTCAAAAAATATATAAAACTGGGCGGTGGTAAGCTTAGTTTCAAAAAGTAAAAATCAAAATTTAAAGGTTTTTCAGAATTGCTATCTATCAAATATTTTATATATCGTTTGATAAACTATTAAATAACGATTCACAGTGGTTAAGACTTTCTGTTCAAAAGATAGAAGATTTTTTAATTTCTTTCACAAAAAAAAAATTCAAAACTATAAAAAAAATTTAAATATTTTTAAAAAATCTTTTGAACTGAAAATTCCTTTGAGTTGAATTATACGAAAAGGGGGTTCAGTGTTTTACTAAGACCCATTTGATTTAACTCGAAAAGTAAAAGGTTGTAAAATCGAAAATAATTTTTAATATTGATTAGAAAATAGATTTCAAACTTGATGAACACAATTTCAAAAGGTAAGCTGGATAGGTAAGCTGAATAAAACAGTAAAAAGTTTCAAGAATAAAACGAAAGCCGAAAATCATTAAAAAAAAAAGATCCAAATTTCTTATCATCTAGAAAAGAAAGCTTAAAAATGAAATTTCATAAAAATTAAAATTTATAAGGGCACTCAAAAATTTAAAAAACAAGGCTGCGCCTGGATCGGGCGGAATTAACAACACTATTCTTAAAAGACTTCCACCCAATTACCTTAATGGCCTATTTAATCTTTTTAATACTTCATTAAAGTTGGGTCATGTACCTGCTATCTGAAAATCGTCTTTAATAACCATAATCCAAGATAAAACAAGAGATGAAATATCTTCATATCGTCCTATTTCTTTGATAAACTGTATCAGCAAATGGTTGGAAAAATTAATAAACGAAAAACTTAAAAACTGAGTAGAGAGTGAAAACCTCTTGCCAACAACACAAGTCGGCTTGGAAAAAAATAAACGAACACATAACCAAATACTCCGCTTAAACCAAGATATTCTCTCAAACTTTAATGCCTATCCCCAACACTTTTTATTATTTACTTCAGCGAAATTGCCAAAGTTATTAAGGAGCATGTTCATCATGCCATCTACGCAGATGATCTTGTAATCTGGGTCTCGCAAATAAAAAGGAAATAGAAGAAAAGCTACAAGAAGCAATTAATCAAATAACCACTTTTTGCGACAAAAAAAGTCTCATTATAAATAAAAATAAAACGGTTCAATCCACCTTTACGTCAGCTGGATACAGGAAAAATTATAAAAAGAACTATGGGCTTAATCTTATAATACAAAATCAAAAGATCTCAATCGATCCATTCCCAATATTTTTAGGCATAAAACTCGACCCTAAACTTAGCTTTAACGCTCACCTTCCCTTAGTTAAAAAAAATAGCTAAAAAATTCTGTCCCTTAAATAAAATTAAACGTTTAAAAATTAAAAATAACACCAAACTTAGAATCACAGTCTTTAAGTCTATGATTAGATCAATTTTCGATTATTGTTTCATTATCCATCCAGTTGCCTCAATTAAATTCAAATCAAATCTTCAGAAACTGCAAAACCAAATTCTTAGATGTGTCAAATATTTTCCACTGAAAACAAACATAAACCTCATCCATCAAACTCTTAATGTCCAAAAAATTGATACGGGAATGAACAGCCTTTACAACAGCTATTTAAGTATCAGATCCTTAGAAGTATCAGATTATTAGAGAATTAAAAGATTATGACGATTCAAGAGATAGAGAAAAAAAATACATAACCCCCTTCGACTACTTTTTGGACCAGTACGACAATTACAATAATCAATTGTATATATTTGTAAAATAGATCATTTTTTTGTAAATTTATTTCCTCAATTTTTAAAAAATTGAAAAATTTATTTTTTATTTTATTCCTAAAATTAAATTTTTTTTTATAACGGAACGCTTAGCATGCAGGCTGAAAAGAGGGTTTCAACCGCTTGGATAAGCCTGTAGAGGTAGCCCCTCTAAAATTATAATTAAAATAAAAATAAATAAATAAAAATTAAAAAGATAAATATTTTTCGGTAATAAATTTAAATAAAAAAATAAAAAATCTAATAAATAGTTTTTAAATACATAATCAACAAAGAAACCGGTGTTATAACTGAAAAGAATATAAAAAAAAATCTATCAATAATAATTGCCAAAAACTTCCAATCATGAAGTTCAAGATGATCGTTATATTTTATTTTATGATTTATTAAATTATTGCTATTCTGTGACTTTTTTATTTGTTTGATATAACTGGTAATTTGAAACTTGTAAACTTGCAAATTTTCTAAAAAAAATAGAGCCTGCTTATAGTTGGCTACTCTTGCCGAATAATTATTTATCTGTTCGCCAATATTTTGACTTGAGTTTGTTTTAATAATTGGTTTTCTTAAATTTAAGTTTGTACTTTTTTCTCTTGATTTTATTAGAATCAGCTTTAAATTTTCCAACGTATTCAAATAGGTTAAATTTGCATTTTTTATTTCTTGTGAATAATATGATTTTTTAAATAACCCACTCGAATACAAATTATCATCATGATAATTGTTTTTTAAAATAAAACTTTTAAGGGTTTTTAATAATTTTAACATATCTTTACCAATCATGTCCTCTGTACAAGCTCTTTGATTGACTTTTTCTTTAAATTTATTTAGATCATCGCATTGATTATGTGAAAACAAATTCTCATTTAGCTTCAAAAGTTTTTTGGGAATAGGGTTGGGTTGACTTCCATTAATAGTCAGATCAAGCTTTTTTCCATGCTTTATTTGAACAATTTTTTTCAAAATTCCACCGATTCGAGTTTTTGATTTATAATTGTAATATATCAAATATAAAATTGTTGTTAACATTATACAAATAAATATTAAAATTAAATTTAAATTAAAATAAATGCTAATCATTGGTAAAAAACTTGTTTTTGGTATTAGCTCACTTGTATCTTTTGAATAAATCATTGCACTTATTAAAATACTTGTCGAATAACTTTTTTTCTCTCCACTTTCGAATGGCACTATATAAGTAAGTAAAATAACAATGTAAAAAATAAAATATGGTAATATTAATTTGTTAAGATAAAACATAATTTTTCGTTTCATTAATAGATTAACGCGAATTATGGACATGGTTCCATCTAATTCAACATCAAATGATGACTTATGATCAAGCTCAATGACTGATGCATTTATCAAATCAAATTCTGCTTCATTTATTAGTTTTAAATGTAATCCTGCGCCAAATTTTCTTAATATTAGAAGATCGTTAAGAAATGCTGATGATCTGAAATCAATGTGACACTGTTGAATATCAAACGGAAAATTATCTTGATTTAGCTCACACATCGTAAGAATTTTTAACGGAAAAATCCATCGACAATCGCCGTTCGGATTTACTAAGATAAAATATTTATTTCGTTCATTGAAATCAAATATGTTATTAGATTGACCCAAAGGATTCAAATTATCCGATTCAAATTTAAAGCTGTTTACATTATTAGAAGCTATTATGTCAGGTACCCAGATTTCACTTGGCTTGAATGTAATTGCATTTGAGTAAACACTTGAATTCCATTTTAAAAATTCATCTTTCCATCGAATGCTTAGCTGCAATGTACTGGTCATTACCTAATAGAAACATAAATATTAATTCTTAACTACAATTATAAAAATTAATGTGCAACAAAGCAAATGAGAGTTTTTTTTTTTATTGAAATCTAACAAATTAAAGCAAGAAAAACCAAACTATTTTATTCAATATTGAATAAAACAAGCGATTTCTATCTTTAAATTGTCTTAACCTGAAAGAAAAAGAGTTTTCTTCGTGACGGCGATCAGTCAGTCAATCCGTATTATGGCGGACAACTTATTTAGCAGTTATCAAACAAAATGGCAAGATTGATTTCATTTATGAAATTAATTGTTTAATTTTAAGCATAAACAAGCAAATTGCTTACTTGATAAACTTCATCAAGTTTGTTTATCTGAGAAATGCTTATACCAATTTGAACTTGAATTGGTATGGACGAATTGGATATTGGTCTTGATTTTTTATCATAAAAATAAAGCAGAGCATGTCTTAAACGAGCTAAGTCATAACTTTGTATTACTTTTCGTTTATTTAGAATCTCATTTATAACATTACTCTCTAAAAATTTATCTTTGAGCTGTTTTATATTTTCACTTGATGAATTTCCTATAAAACAAAGCGTATCGTTCGAAGTTTTAATTGAATTTGTCACAAATCCATCTAATCCGTCGACGGTTGATGATATCAATCGAATTTCATAATTCATAAACCAAAAAAATATAAAAGCACACATATTGCTAACAAATATTGAGTTATAATTTTTCCGAAAAAATGACATTCCAATTTTTTATAATTCAAAGCATCTATAGCTAAAATCAAAATTTTAAAAATAAAGTATTGTGTTGTGTTTTAATCTAAAAAAAGAAGACGAGTTATCGTCAACTAATTCGTATTATGGTAACGAAAAAGATACAAATAAAAATTAAATTTAAAATCGTAATTTACAAGCCATCTTGTGAAAAAGATAAAATTTAACTTACAAAAAACAATATTTTATTAAAAAATTCGATTTTTTTAAATGATTATTACTTTTAAAATATTTGGGACTGGTCGGTTTAACACCTAATAGGTAAAAATTGTTTACAAACTAGTTTCTAATATTTAATAAAATAATAATTTCATATATTAAAAATTTTTAAATCAAACATATGTTCCATGAGTTAATATTGGTTAAAAAAATTAATTAAAAAAAAATTGATAACTAGCAGCTCCTATAGACGCTCCTTCTTTAAAAGTAAAAGTTTAATAGAATTTTGTAAAAGTTCTCAAAAGCTTTAATATGGCTTTACTATCTTTAAAAAAATATATTGTGAAAAAAATTTTTAAAACACTTGATTCACTTAAGTTCTTGAAAATGACAACTTCTATTGTGGAAATGTCCGGTATGAAGAAAATTTTTTTTCAGATAAGAGAACTTATCTTACTATGTTCTCTAAAAGGAGTTGTTAATATTATTTTAGAATAAAAAAATCAATTTCATTATAAATTATTGTGTCCAATTAAGCTTCAATTAAAATTTTAAATATCCTTTAAACATTTTTTCTCAGGGCGCTTATTTAATTATAAAATGCGGCTAAATAGTTGGTCTCTACTCAAGATTTAATTGAAAAGATACCAACTAACAAAAAAGTTATACATGCAAGTAATAATTTAAAGTTTCGGCTTAATAACTAGTCATTATTTTTTTTTTAATGAAAGTTTATGTTTCCTGAAATTCTTAAGGTTCTATCTTATTCTCATTCAAAAATGCAATTAAAAACAAATAGAAAGATTTCTTAAATTTCAGAATTTTTAAAGAGCAATTCACAATTTATACAATGCCTTCTTTTATTAGGAGATGAAACTTATAGAACAACTTGACTGTCATAGTTAGGCAAATGAGCTCATGAAATAGCATGTTATACAATATAAATTAAAAAAAAAAAGAAAAAATTTCAAATTAATTAAAATACTAAAAATTGAGGAAGAAAATCGATTTTGGTTTTAATTTTATTTTAACTCAACACGCAGAAAATAAGTTTCAAGATTAATCGATTTTTTATGATTATATCATTTTTGCAAAGCAACTTAAAGATAAAAAAGAAAAAGAGAAGATTTTTGAAATTAATTCTTTTGAGATTAGTTAAATAATAAAGCTATTAAACACTTTTTTCCATTGATCTTTTATTTTTACATAAAATTCAAAATAATTATTTTTCAATTACCAAATATATTCTTCTTCTTTTTCTTCTCCATTTACCATAAAGCCTTAAAATAATCTTAAAATAACTTTCAAAAAAAGAAATATTTGATTATAAAAAAGTTTATTTAAAAAAAATAGTTTAAAACGGAATAAAATTTTCTAAAATTAACAACTAAAAAAGTTAACAGTTAAAAAAAATCAACCTTTGGATAACTAGAATTTTTCGTTCTTTTTCGTTTTTTTTACTAAATTATAATTCCTTCTTAGTACAATAAGCTCTAATTAATTCGCGTTATTGTTGTTGTTATCATTATTAACTATAATTGCATTCTCTAACAAGCGCTCTTTATTGAAAAAAAAAAAAGATTAATTAAGATTATTCACAAGAAAAAAATAATTTCTAAAAGGAAGTATAATTTATGCTTATTTATGCTTTATTTATTCAAATAAAGTATTAATCTTACCTATTTCTTCTTGAGGCAGATTTAAGGCAACTCCTGCATTATTGTTGTTAATATTTACGCCTTCGCCACTCAAAATTCTCCTTATTTTATTATCATTGTTATTATTGTTTACATTATTGATCACAATAACACCACCGTTACCATCTATATATTTTAAAATTATTTAGTCAACTAGATTATGCCCTTTGAGGAAAAATAATACTCTTTATTATCGAATACATAAAGTATCTTGTCAAGTAGATAGTTCTTGTTGTAAAGAGTACTAAATTTTCAAAAAAATCTTACTAGGGTAATAGGTGTATTTTAAGGGATCAAGTGTCTCTTCTTTAGACCTCATATCGACAATTTTATAAGTTGGAACTGTTTGTTTCAATTCAGCAATATTATCTTGTTTTAAAAAGTTGCTTATTTGTTCTTCATCCAATTTAAAGTACTCTTTTATTCGTTCAACTAAATTAGAATTAAGTAATTCATCAATTGACATGTGTCTATGAGCTTTCAAAAAATTTTCTAATGCTATTGGATCAAGAATTCCACTTATAACATTATTATTGTTATTATTATTATTTACAATAACCAGAGTACCAAATTTTTTCGTATTTAATCTTGGATTTTTAGCACCATTTTGTAATCTAAAACGCAAATTTGATGTGTTATTTGAGTCTGGCAAGCGTTCTAATAAACTAGTTCTAATATTTTTAGTATTTATTGCCTTAATTTCTTTTTTATAACTTAACAGATTTGGGAAACCATATTTTCTTTTATTCGATGAATCAACATTTTTCGTTTTTGAATAAGGATTAAATTTTTTATTTTTCCTATTGATTAATCTTAATACATCTATTATTGAATTTTTTCTTTTGTAAATTCGATTATCATCAATTGATTCCTTAAAAATGGGTCTACGTTTGTTTTCATTTGAATATTCTTTTTGATTGAATGAACCTTCTATTGAAGTCTTGGGTGTTGATTTCGTTGTAGTTGTTGTTGTTGTTGTTGTTGTTGAGATTGGAATGATCACTTGAATCTGTATTTCACCTGTGTCACTTTCATTTGCTTTTTTAAGCTCATTGATTTTGACTTTTAATCTCTCTCGTAAATTGTTTTTTAACTCTTCCTTTTTCGATTGAATATCTAAATCAACCGCATTTAAATTATCAATTGTATCTGAAAAATTTTGTTTTTTCCTCAAAAGACCATTCAATTTTCCACTAAAACCATTTTTTCTCTTTGCTTCTGGACTCAAATTTTTTTTCAACGTTTCAATATTTTTATCATCAAAGTCTTTATTGTAGATCTTGTTATATATATTAGGTGCAAAAAGTGCGTACGGATGATAATTTAGACCCCAAGAAGCTAAATATAGACAAAATTAATAGAAAAAATTTACTTACAAATAATTTCAATTAAAAAAGCCAAACCATTTTGATAAATCATCTGTATTAAAAGAAAAAGTATACAAAAAGCTTTCATTTTCAGGACTAATTTTACTATTTATTTATCACAAGGTACTAGAATAAAACTTTAGAAAAAAAAAGAAAAACAAATTAATGAAACTTTTTTAAAATTAAAAATTTATTCAAAACTAAATTGTTTCTAGCTAAACAAATGTCTTAAGCAGTCATTTATAAAAATTTCATTCGGATCAAGTTTTTTTCTCAAGTTATCAAAATCTTCAAATTTTGGATACAATTCTACAAGGTCTGATTTTTTTAAAGAGTGAGTCTTGGCCCAGTGGGGTCTGCCCTTACAATCATTCATCAATTTTTGATTTATCTTCCACCATTCTTCACGTGCATATTCTTTTCCATATGGTCTAAACATTAAAATATTTAGCCAACAAGAGTCTTGATTATAGCATGGACTTATCCAAATATCATCTGATTTGGAAAAGCGTATTTCGACACCAAAATGAACCTTGACACTTGGGTTATTTTCAAGCCATGATTTTAACTCAAGTAAATAAAATGCTGTTTCTTTTATCGGAATTGCTGACTCGAAAGCATATTGCTTGAATAAACAGTCAAAATTGAACACATTATAACTTCTATCTACGTATTCTTTACGACTAGAAAATATTTTAAAGTAAATTAAGTTTATGTAAGGAATCAAAAAATTAAAAAATGTGGCTATATAAAACAAAAATTCCAATATATAGTAACCAATAATTCTATCTTTTATCCAATTAAATTTTCTAGGATTAACAGTCTTGTAAAAAACAATTAAGTATCTATTTAAATTTATAATAATAATAAGCCAAATTTTACTTTGTTTGTTCTAGAAGCACTATAACATAAAACATGGTCAGTGTGTGGATACCATAGCATTCTAAAATGATCCGAGCTTTTTTTGTATGAGTCCAAAGAGTGCAAAACATCCTCAAGTTTAGCAGGAAACTCTATTTGTTCAAGCTTAAATGCAGGCTCGCATTCGATGGTTACAGTTAAAATAACCCCTAAGCATCCTAATGAACAAAGAACAGCACCAAACTCTTCTGAATTTTGAGTTTTTGAGTAAGTCTTAATTTTCCCCGAAGCAAGAATCATTTCTATTTCTCTTACCTTTTATCAAAAGCTTATTAAAAATGACAATAAATTATTAAATATGTTTATTTACATAATTGCTTAGAATACCATAGCTTATTCCGGTTCCATGATAACCGACACAAACAGCTCCAGCTATTGTTTGATCTGATATTGAGCCTAATCTTATAATCATTAAAATCAAAAATCAATTTAAATAGATCAATAATTTAAAACATAAAAAGAAAACAAACACGCTCAATGCCATATTATTATCATATAAAATATCATTTAATTTGTCAAGCCTGATTCCTCCCTGTACTTTGGCTAGAAGAGACTTTGAATCTATCTTAAATTTTAAAGAAGAAATCTCTCTTTTTTTTTTTTTGAAAAATATAAGATTTAAAAAATACATCGATGATCCTATTGAATTTATTAAGGGATATCATATAGTCGTCAGTACAAGCTATTGACGAAGGTGAGTGACCGACTCCCACTACTTTGACAACTTTCTTATTTTCATTAGCCGATTTGAGAATTTCTTTTATCTCTTCAATGGTTTCGGGTTCAAAATAAAGTGAAGGCCAACAAGAATATGTATTTGCCCAATTTTGAAAGCATTTGCCACTTATACCATTATGCTAAATTAATGAACGAAATGAAGGTAAAGCATATAACTTTATAAGATTCTTTATTAGTGCATCATAATTACCATTTTTATTCTTTTTTTTTTGAAAATATCAAATCTAAAGACTAGTCTAACTTAAGTAAATTAAGATCTTAAAATTGGTCCTTACACTGTAAATAAAAGAGATTGGAAGTTAGAATTTGTATTGACAACTTAAAGGTTGCTACATGCAATGAGAAAAAAAATAAAACCAACCTTAAGGTTGCCAGTACTAAAAAAAGTTATAATTTTTTTTCTTTACAAACTCCCTCCAACCTTTAAGCTGGCAATACTAAGGCTGTATGTTCTAATTTTTAACTCTTTTTATTGTGAGAGTGTGTAGTCTAATTTAAACTTTTGATTTTAGCTTTACCGATGCTACATTTTATAAATAGATCTCCTTTGAAATAAGATAAAAATAAAAGTTGATTTGAAAAAAAATTTTTCTTTACAAACAGTTACACTTCTCTATTTTATTTGAATATTTGCAAACGTAGAGGAAAATTTTTTAAAAATTAATAAAAAAATTATAGATTAATCAACATTTGACAAATTTAAATCAGAAAATGACTATTAATTTTAAGGCTTAATTAAAAACTTTTTTTTAAGTAAAAAATATCCAAAAAGATAATATATCTTAAATCTATGGATGAAAAACTTTTAGGAAAAAAATTATTGTAGCTAAATAGATTAAAATAAAATAACTAGCCTAAAATAGGAAATATTTGATTTCATTAAGAGTTAATGACAAACGTTTTTAGTAGTCTGGTTTAAGCATCCAAATAAAATAAACCAAATTAAATTAATTGTGGCTAATGGTTTTTAAATAAAAAAAGTGATTAAATTTTTAAAATGTTTTTATTTAGCAATTGTATGTTTAAATGAATTTTATCTTTTTTTTACCTTTTTTTATCCTTCTTTATCTTTTTTTTTTGTGTAACTAAAAGGAAATTAGCTTTGAATTTAATACAAAAAATACAAAATAAAAACAAAATTTTATAAAACAAAATCATGTTGAAGTCGAATCGATTTAATTTGGATTTTCGACGTTTTAGCGTTTAAGTTGTTAAAGCAAGCTAAACTTCTTTTAATCAAAACGAAATAAATTAGGACAAAATAGAAAAAAAATTGACACAAAAACATTGCATCTATTGCTAAAACAAAACATTGAAAAATTATTATTATTTTTTTATCGTGAAGCCGTTTGAGTGACTTGGTAAACTCTGATAATGTTGTCGGTGTAACCAGCATATAGAGTTTGACCATCAGCAGACCAAGCTAACGACATACATTGTGGTACGAAGTGTTCTTTAGATTTATTGGTTACTTCTGGTTTTAATTCATCAACAATAATCTTGTGTTCCAAATCCTAAAATTTTTCAAAAACAAGTTAGTTAGAATATTAGCCGGAAATTTTAATTTTAGAAAATAAATTTTACCCAGATTTTGATGGAATTTCCAGTGGCAGCGCACAACCAATATCTGTTTGGCGAGAAGCACAATGCATTAATATTATCACCACTATCTAAGGTGTACAAGTGTTTGTTGTCGTTTAAGTCCCATAACATAGCTTGGCCGTCTTTACCACCTGAAGCACACAATGAACCGTCTGGTGAAACAGTAACAGTGTTCAAATAGCCATTGTGACCATAATGATTGGCTTTAAGTTTGCAATTAGCCAAATTCCATACTTTGACAGTTCTATCCCAACCAGCTGAAACAATGATTGGATTGGAAACATTTGGTGAGAATCTAACGCATGAAACCCAATCAGAGTGAGCATCTTCAGTGATTGTGTATTTGCATTGACCAAGAGTATTCCACAATTTAATTGTTTTATCTCTTGAACCAGAAACAATTTGACGGTTGTCAGCTGAAAAGGCAACGCTAAGAACATCCTTTTTGTGATCGTTGAATTTTCTGGTGGTTTTTCCTTGGGTCAAGTCCCATAATCTTAGAGTACCGTCCCATGAGCCAGATAAGCAAAATTGACCATCTGATGAAATAACGGCATCTGATACAAAGTGGCTGTGACCTTTTAAGGCTTTGTACGGTACACCACATGATGACTCGTCTTTGTTCAATTTCCAAACGATCAAAGATTTGTCTATATGTTTTGGAAAAAAAAATATCTACTTTTTATAATTTTGAAATTTAGTTATTTATTATAAAAAAATAAAGACCTCTTGAAGCAGAGAGGATCATGTTTGGAAAGTTGTGATTGGTGGCGATTTGAGTGACCCAACCATTATGGCCCTCCAAAGTGCCTTTAAGCGTCAATTGCTCTTGAGACATTATCTCTATTCAACAAATAATCTAAATAATAAAAACGATTAATTAGGATTTAAATAGCATCAATATTTGAAAGTTTCTAAAAAAAATCAATAAGTCAAAACCTCGATATAATAGAAAACGGACAAAATATAAATTTATTTTAGCTTTTTTAGTGATCCCAATGCTCACAAAAAGAGAAAGAGAAAAAAAAATTATAAAAAATTTAGCTAAACCATGCAGTTCTTTTTCATATGTTAATTGGTATACTAATAAAATAATTGCAATATACGTATTGAATGCATGCAGATTAGAGCTGCATTTTTTTCAAAAAAATTCAAAGCATTTTGAATGCATTCAAACTCGACTTAAGGTAAAGCTGCAGCTAATTTCTACTAAATATAGTTTTAAATTCTTTCTTTAAAGATATAATTCACCTAGTATTTTCAACTTTTTTCAAACTTGCTGGTATGCAAATATTTGTTATATTTTGATGTGTTTAAGCCCTAGACATTAACTAAATCTTTTTGAACCCTATTGCAATTTAATCACTTTATTTTTTACGTAGAATTTGATTATCAAGAAATAATACACATTTAATTTGGAGTGTCACAGTTCCTGCATTAAATCTAATCAGAATAATATATTTAAGTATTGAACTTATAAATCAATTAAAATCATTTTAAATTCTTAATAAATAAGTTTATTTGAAGAAAATGACTGCCTCATATGATCTTAAGTTTCAGTTTAAATTTGCAATTTAAGAACAATTGTAACAATTAGCCACCAAGGTATTTAATTTTTAATGCCAGGTATATAGAGAAAAACTTCGATTTTAACCATGGCCTAATTATATTTTTGTATACACTATTTGATAGAAAATTGTGACGGTATAAATTATGTTTATATCCATAAAAATATCTTGCTAGAATAAGTACCGTAATCCATCGATAGTTATACCGTGGTACAAATTTCGGATTTGTACCAAGTAATTTTACTAGTAAAATGAATTCATAGACCTTTAAGCTTCAAAAAAGTGTGTGGTCCAACTTTGATTTTGTACTAATCTTCCAATCGAGGGATTATGATAAAATTATATTTTTTTTTAGAATATGCCAATTTTTATGCCTCTAATTTAATTTTTTCTTTTTATGCAGGGTCAAAATAGAATTTTGGCTTTTGACCTCATAATGCAGGGTTTTTGTATTAAAACGCTGCTTATGCATTCATCAAAACCAGGATTTAAAAAATAGTTCGTGCATCATCTCAGGGTTTACGGTAACCGTTAGATTTTTGTTTCTTTCGAAGCACCATTAGTTCAGGTGAGGTCTTAGATTTTATTTTCACTTTAAAAAAAATCATATTTTTTATTTGAAAATCTTTATTTAAAAAATAATTAAAAATAAATATAAAATTTGTTTCCTAGTCAGATTATGTAAAAATAGAAAATTATTTAGTTTTTAATAAGTGTTTTTAAATTTTTGATTTCTTTTAACAATTTTAATGCTCTCAAATGATTATGAGAATCGACTGTTTCTTTGGATATACTTGTATTAATAAACGATGACTTGTTTGAAAACGCTTTACTTGAATTGAACCTAGTGTCGAATTTAGATAAATCATTTATATATTTATTTCCTAAATTAGTATTTAAGTTTTCATGGTTCTCTATAAAAAATGATTTTTTTTTCTAAAAAAATAAAACATTATATTAGTTTAAATAAAAATAAAATTTAAGTAAAAAATTGTAAAATAAACCTTTTGACTCTTTTGATACTTCTTAATCTTTCGAATTTGTCTCGCTTTGATGTCTATTTTTTTCTTAATTAATTCTGCTTCTCTATCCAATTCATCTCTTAACTCAATATTGCTTAAATTCATAACTTGTTTAGCTAAATTATACTGTTTTCTATTTTAAAATAAAAATTTTTTTAGTTATTTATTATTATTAGTTTAACCCTCCAACTACCAAAAGCATATTTGTTTATTAAAAAAAAACTGAAAATTTTAAAAATTGAGTTCATATCAATGATTTCACAGTATTGGGGATGCAGATGGACGCATCTATTTACATTTTTTAAAAATTAATTAATTTTGCAAATTGGATAAACTTATTCTTGAGCATTTAATTTTTTTTATTAAGAAAAATATTATCTCAATTTTGGCAATAAGTCTTTGAAAGCATTTACTTTCTAAAAATAAAAAAGTATGAATTAGAAGTGAATTAAGTTTCAAAAGAGCATTATAAATATAAAAATGGTATTTAATAAGAATTTCTTTCTCAAAATTTGATACATTTGATATATTAAAGTTCATGGTTATACCATAAAATCTCATGGTTATACCAATTTATTGGAATATTGGATATAATTCAAATAAACCTCGTTTATTTGAATTAAAGGTATTATAACCTAAAATTCAATTATTATTGCATGTAATTATAAACGTGTGTTATTAATAAAAACAAAAATTTGCTTTAGATATCATCTAAACTTTTTGATTCCGTGATAGTTTAAGGATTAAAAAAAAAATAATAAAAATATAATTACAAAACTAGTTTAGTGTATTCCTCTTGTAGGATAGAAAGCAATTCGTAATAGTCAATTTGCTCGTTTGAATTGATTGATTCACGCGGAGAAGGATTCGACAAATCAATTTCATTCTTAGATTGCATGAACAAGCAATCTTTTTCATTATCATTAGTATCATAGTTATGATAAGAATCATTGCTTAATATAATTTTATCAAATGTTAAATTGGCATTTCGACAATTAGCTGATTTCGATCTACTTTTACCTTGACCGTTTCGATTGCTTACCTCTATAATATTTAGAGCATTTTGTGAAGAAAAATTTCTTGGATTATGTAATTTTAATAACGATATTACATTTTGTATGTTAACACCTAAATTGTGACTTGGTTCAGCTGACTTGAAATTTGAAAATTTTAAATTAAAACTCATTAACAAAAAAATGGTAAGATTCCGGCAAAGTAAGGTGCCCCAAAACATAAACACTAGTTGACAAAAACCTATTCTATTAATTATAGTATAAAAAAACACAAAAAAAATTGTTCTCATATAACTTTTAATTCTTGATCATACTTGGTATGGGTTTTAAGATTCTTATGTTATCTAAAAAAAAAATAACAAAGGAAAAGAATTTTTTTAAAGAAAATCCTACGAAAAAAGTAAAAATTGAAACTTTGACAATTTTTTAATCATGTATATATAATGATGATTTTAAATCCCTACCAAGTATTATAGAGACTTAATTCAACTACTAAATAAATAAGTTTGACTTAAAATCTCCTATTACTTAGATGAGTTGTTAAGTTTTGAAAACACCAAATCAATATATAACTTTAATATATCAAACTAGGGTTCATGATTTTGGGCACCTTATAATGTTCGCTCATTTTTCATTTTTGCTCAAAAATTTTAAGTGCGCAATTAATTGCATGTTGAATTTTTAAAAAGACAATCCTTTTTTTTAAATATTAAGGCATTGTGAATTTTTTTACAATTTACAATTACAAATTGTAAAAACTTGATTGTAAATTGTAAAAAAATTCACAATGCCAACATTAAAAAATATTATTTGAAAGCTTATAATAAAAAGTAATTGTATGCTAAAAATTTTTGAGCAAAAATGAAATGATGAAACATTTTACGTTCCCTAAGACTCCAAGTACTCTTTAAAACATACACCTTGATTCTTTTTCAAATCATGCCGGAAAATCGAAGTTTACGGATTAGTGAAGTCCAGATTATCGAGGTTCAACTTGGCATTGTGAATTTTTTTACATTTTACAATTACAAAATATTCAAACTTTTATAAAAGTTAGAAAAATGATGCGTGCAAAAAAAAATTATGCAACTTTGTGAAACTTTGGAAGTTACACCTTATAGATTAGTCTGCAATATTTCTGCAATTTGTGCAAAATTCGAAAATTCGATTTTATTTAATTTAATTTTCTATAATCATTCTATCATACAATGTATAATGTCTGTATACATTGTATGATAGAATGATCGACATTACAAATGTTCTTTGTATCATTAGTCGTTTCTAATTTTTTCCAAAGAAAACATAATTATAAAAAATAATTTTCTGTATTTATTTAAATTAAAAATTGGCAAGTTTTCAAAAAAAAGAGGCATTTTAGAGTCAAAAAGAAATTCAAAAATAAAAAATTTTAACCGCTATTTTTAGCTCTTTTGTAATATTTAAAATTTTTTTTTAGAATTTTTTTTGACTCTAAAATGCCTCTTTTTTTTGAAAACTTGCCAATTCTTAATTTATATATATTTATATTTATAAAATAATTTAAATGATTTTGAAAATTCTAATTTTGTACCATGGAATAAATATTGAGCTGTCAAATGGTACAAAAAAAATGTGTCATCGATTTTGAAAGAACGCAACAAAAATAAAGCTTTTTAAAAAAAGAAGAAATATGTTTTAAAAGAAATAAATTGTTAAATTGAACAATAAATACTTTAAAAAGTAGATATTTTTATGGGTACTAAAATATAAAAACATCTTTGGATCATGGTGAAAAATCGAAATTTTAAACCGGGAAAAAAATGAGGGTTTACGGTAAATAAAAATTTATCAAAAAAATTAACCAAGTATCCATTTAGGGTATCATTTTCATACTCTTTCACTTGTTATCTTAAAAAATTGAAAATACGGAAACCCAATCCGGATGCGTTGTTTATCCTGATAAATACAAGGTGTAACTTTTTAAAAAAATTCAAGGTAAGTAATGAATGTCTGAAATAATTTATTTTTTCTGTAAATTAGCGTTATTTAAGACATATTTTTTTCTTTTTTTTTTTGAAAATATTTAACTTCATGTACTTGAAATTTTAAAATTAGGCATTTACAAAAATATCTTAAATTTTTTGGAGTTTAATATAGTTTATGAATGATTAAACATTAAATTACTTTTCCATTAATAAATGGTATTTCTCCTATATTTAATTTATAATGCTGTTTTTGTTTTTCTTCTCGACTATTTTGAAGGCTCACAGGCCGAATTTTTCGTTTGACTTCAACAGAACTAGCTTTCGGTCTGACAATTAAATTTGATTTTTCTATCATTTTTGGTTTATTCTGTTTCGATAAGAATTCATAATCTTCTTTCCTATTTTTTCTTCTTGTCGTTTCGTTGCTATCATTTTCAATTTGGCATTCATTTACTTTGTTTAAAATTTTTCTCATTTTATCTAATTGCTTTTCTAGTTCAATAACTCGTTTTTCCGTAGAATCAGTTTTTTCATTAATTTGTTCTATATTTTTTAAATGAGAAATTAAACTACATGAACTTTGTTGTGAAGTTTTTTTTTCCTCAAAATTTTCTTTATTTTCATCAGCAGAAAACGAATCAGAAGTTTTGTCAGTTTGATCCACCATATTATGCCTAAATGGATACGCTGTATACACATTATTTTTGTTATTTTGAAACTCAATGTCTTTAAGCTTAATTTGCATTTTTTTCAAAGCATCTATAATAACGTCACGGTTACTAAACGGAATGGCTTTACTAGTCGTCTTTTTATAATTAACAAATTGGCTATTTATAAAAGGTTTATCACTTGGATAAGGAGCGTAAGAGGTAAGTGACAATTGATCGACCTCGTCTAAATTTAGATGCTCGTCGGATCCGTCACGATCAACCATCTTAAGTATAAAATATAAAATTTTAAAAAAAATTCTTTCTTCTAAATTATTCAAAAGTTGTAAAATTATTATTATTTTTTTTTTAATTTAAACTCATGGAAATAAATTTCAAATTCTCTTAAGTCAAAAGGCTATTTTATAATTTACTCACGTAAAAATATATTTTTTTTCAATAACAACGAAATAAAATACAAAAAAGCAACAATAACAACAAGCAAAAACGAGCATAATTTCATTTTATTTAATTAATTTCAAATAATTTTTTTATTCGCCAACAAAAAAATATATAGTTACCACTTTATAAAGTAATAATTTTCATTTTCTTATCTGTAGAATCGTTGACTACGAATATAAAATTGTTTAAAACTAAGTCCTCCTTTGAAAAATAAGAATAAAATAAAAAATAATGAAAGAAGACTTTTTAGATCAAGTACCAAAATAAAGCTAATATTAAAGGAACCACTCGTAAAAATTTGAAAACTTATTTGTTTAAGCCAATAAAATTTTTCACTTGTTGACCTATTTTAAATTTATTTTGATTGCTTAGATATATCAATAAATAGATTTTGATAAACTACCTTATTCTTTTTATATTAAATAAATCAAATTTTTTAGCCGTAATTTTTGTTGTACAATTCAAGAGAATTTTAAATTTCAATCTTTTTAAATGGATTCAATAAATATGTAAGTAATTTTTTTCGAAAAATAAAACAACAAGCTTAAGATTGTGGAATAACTGACCTGATTGAAAAATAACTTCTAAATATTTAAGAATTTTTTTTTTGTATTTTGATATTTATTTTCGTCAAAATTTGTTTTCACTTAACGTTTATTTTAATTGTTTATAATTTCCAAGTATGAGAATTAAAAAAGATATTCCAAAAGTAGTTTATTTTATTTAAAAAAATTTTCCAATTTGACTTTAATAAAATGATCAAATTCTAAATAAGGTAAAATTTGAAAAATAAAACGAAAAAATTTAAATAATTTTATTCTATTTAAAAAAAAAAAATAATAAAATTTATTTTAAAAACAACAAAAATATTTAGATTAAACATATTATTTTAAATTCTCATTTTCTTTTTGTTGTCTATCTAATTTAACAATTATTATTTAATAATATAAGATATAAAATATTTAAAAAAAAAAATTAAGCTTTTTAGCTTTAAAATAATAGCTAATTAAATAAACACATTTTACTCGTTTTAAGTACCCAAAAAAAAAATTTAAATAGATTAAAAAATAATAAAAAAATTCTATCAGCAAAAACACATACAATAAATAAAAAAAATAGCTATTTTTTGTTTTTAAATTTAAACTATTGTGAAGAAGGAGAATCGCTCGACTTAGTTGAATTTGATTGGTTTTCAAAAAAATTCGATTCTGTCATTTGTGCTTAAAAAGATAAAAATGATTTTTTTAGATATTTTGATTAACTAAAAACACTCAACAACACTCTATAAAACAGGCACTACGACATAAACTAACAAAATTTTCGAACAAACAAGCGTCAATGCTTTTTGTTAAGTTATGAAAATCAAAAAAATGTATTCTAAGTTGGATTAAATGCATCTAAAGAATGGTCATATTTATTAGCAAAAAATAGTCTAAGTGCTTATTAATTCTTTTGCAATAAATTAACTAAGTAAAATACTTTAATTATATAACTATAGATGTAACGAGGTTTTGCTTAGCAAGTCAGAAGCTTAAGATTTCAAATCAAAGACTCTTAAACTGTTAAACGATTATTGATTATTAATTAAGCGTTTACATTTAAAATAATGATGATGGTTGACCTAATCATATTTTCCAAATATAAACGAGTTAAAATCTAAAGAACAACCTTAAAATTTGACGTTTAAATACTTTTATATTTTGGGCTCTGTACAGTAAATTTCAATTCATCGTTTCAATTCATGCAAATTCAAATAACTTTTGAACGGTAAGTGATAAAATTAATCTGTAAATTGCTACAAACAATTTTGCTACACTAAAAAATATAGGTCTGAAGAAATGTTGCAGATCGCATTTAGAACATTTTCCAATGGTGTGCAAATTGTGCAAAGTTACAAAGTTTTTGCAGACCTTATATTTATTTGCAAAATTTTTACACTTTGTAGCAATTTACAGAGTAATTTTATCACTTTCCGTTTAAAAGTTATAAAATTTTGAATGAATTGAAATGACGAATTGAAATTTACTGTACAGAGCCTATATTTTGAAATTTTTTGAAATAAAAACAATTAAAAGAATAATAAAACGTATTTTAAATCCTAACATTTGCTTGACTCAATTTGAAAAAGATCAAAATTTATTTTTAAAACGTGAAATTTAAAACAAATACAATTTTGAAAATTATATCCTTCGAATTTTTAAAAAAATATTATATACTTTTAAAATATAAATATAATTTCTCTTTCAATGGTATTACGAAATCGGTCTCGGTTCGGAAAAATACTCATTCTTTGTATCAGAATATAATTTGTTAATTTTAAGTTAAAATTCAGCCCGTGCTTAATTAGTTTGTGTTTTATCTCGTTGAAATGAGAAGATCTTAACAAATCTTAACAAATACGATCTATTTTTATAAAAATTTTTATATAACATTTAATTCTACTAATACTACAAAGAAACTAATAAATATCTTATATATATATATTTATTACTTTTATTACCACTAAACATTTAACATTGAATTACTTGTATTATTATAACATGATGTATTTATATTTGTAGTGTCAGAGTTTGAGTTCGCTCGATTACTTAAAGATGGAGAGGATTTTCCACAATAGCAATCAGATGAATGATGTGAATGACTTGATCGAGGTATCTCTTCATTTTCTTTACTTAAATTAGCCGATTGACTTAAATTTTGGTTCAATGAAGATTTAGGTAGGTCAGTCATAATATTTGATGCAGATATTGAATTGGGAACTTTAGAAGATGAGGATGAAGATTCTTTTGTTGAATTCTTTTTAAAGCTAGGTAAATCTTCGGCTGATAGTTTCGATTGTTTTAAATTTGAAACAGAAATAGCAGCATTGATAACTGTAATTGTTGATTTAGTCGAATTTTCACAATGTATTGAAGTAGATGAAGTACTTGAAGCAGAACTTGATGTTCTCGATGGCCTTTTTGATCCCGGTTGGCTTGAATTTTGTGATTTTTTACGATTTAGAGTTGAAGATTGAAGGATTTCATCGTTTTGTGATGATTCAGTATTTTCATTGGTAGTCTCAATCAGAGGAGGTGGAGTTTTTCGCACTTTGGCAAAAAAGCTATTTTCATCTATTTTAACTTTAGTCTTAAATTCGGTTTCAAAAGAATCAGTAGATCTAACTGAGGATGAAGATGAAGATCGTGAATTCGATAATTGTTGAAGCTGAAGAACTTGTTTAGTCAACGAACATGTAGAGCCTTTATGATCTATATTTCTTTGTTTACCAGTTGGAGATTGAACAGGTGAATTAGATGCTGAAGCTGATTGAACTTTAGATTTTAAGTTTGATTTTAAATCAATGCTTAAATCGAATAATTGAGTGCTGGTTTCTAATTTAGGCTCAGATTTATCCAAAGGACTCGATGAAGATGAAGACTCTTTTTCATTTATTTCATAAATAGTATTTAAATCGTTTGTTAGAAGAACTGATGGCTCAAAATAAGTAAAAGAGTCTTCTTTTAAATCGTCACTTTTTTGTTCACTCATTAAAGAACTGTTTGAATCATCATTAAGTTCCATCATGTACTGAGCTTCTAATTTTTCAAATTCCAAAATTGAAGACGTACATGAGACATTATCGCCACTACCAGAGTTTATTTGTTTACTGATTAACAACAACGGCGAAGAAGATGAATTTGTATTCGGACTAGCTGATCGCAATTTATCCGAAGCTAAGCTAGAAGACGATGAAGACATAGACTTTTCTTTAAGATCTGTGTTTTCTTCTCTATCAATTTGTTCAATATTATTTATTTTCTGATTGTCAAGCTCAATTTGAAGTGAATCAATTTTATTTTGATTTGTAAGATTTTCACTTTTCTCTTGATTGGGCTCATCAAGTTCTTGTTTATTAACTTCATGTGACTCAGACACAAATGTTCGATCGAAATCAGAACAATTGTTATTGGTAGTATCATTTAAAGTCGAATAACTTTCATCCAAATTATTATAAGAATTATTCGCTCCTGAATAAGAACTCAAAATTGATGAATTTAAAGACTTTAACTTGGATTGAGCTGAATAAAATGATTCTGATGCTGAAAGTTGCTGTGTCGACGGGTCTTGATCATCACGAGCCGTTAAGTAATTACTGCTTGATACATTTTGCTTTGATTCATTAAGTCCAGTAGCTGCTGTATGAAAACTAGCTTGATCAGTCTCACTGTCGGATGGTAAAGTATCCGACATAAATGAAGAGGTCAATAAAGGTTTATTCATATTATTTAGAAAATCATCCTCGCTAAACGATACCAACTCTGATGATTGACTTTTAATTAAATCTAATTCCTTATTTAAATTTTCATCTATTTTGATTTGTTCACTTGATATTTCATCCAAAATATTATCCAAGTGTTTATTTAAATAGTTTTCCAATTTATCTGTTGATTCCAAAGTAGATTCGATACGATTTTGAATATCAACAAAATCTTCGCAAATATTTTTCCTTGAACTATGGATATTTTCTTCAATTAACTCTTCATTTTTTTTAGGTAATTCAAACACGTTGCAAAAATTTTCTATTTGTTTTATTTTTTCATCAACAGACTTTAAATTTTCTTCAAAACTATCCGATTCTGATTGTGAAATTTGAAAAACTCTTTGTTCTCGGTCAGAATTAATTGTTAAAGCTTGAATAGCATTCTCAATGACTCTATTAATGATTGATTTCGCTTCATTCAAAATAATTTCATCATTTGTTTGTGCTTCATTCAAAGATTCATCTTCAAGTTTATCCTCGACTATTTTTTCAAGTTCATGATAAAATTCTATAGAATCTGAATTTTCGCTTAGTCTTTTATCCAATACTTTGTTCATTTGATTAAAAGTGTTCTCATAATTACAATTGAGAATTATTTTCTGTAAATTAGAAAACTCAATTAGTTGCTCAGATTGAGTTTCAGATGAAGCAAAGTCTAGAGAAACCAATATTTTTTTTTCTGTTTCATTTTGAGTATTGAAACGAACTTCCTTAGCATTAAGAGCAGACACCACATCTCCATCGGATCTATTTCTTATAATTGAAGAATTGCTTGATGATTCTGGAATAATTTTCTCAACTGATTCATCATCTAGCTCACTTTTCTCATTTGAATTATAAAAATTTGAACTGATAATTTTTTTTGACGAATCTTCATGATCTTTTTCATTTTGTTGAAAAATCTCATCATTTGATAGCAACTCGTGGGGATCAAATTCTTGATCTGAATTTGGCTCTGTTGCACAAAGTTCAAATAAAAGCATTGGTTGAATTAGACCAGATTGATTTTTACGCTCTGAATTTAAATATTCCAATGATTTACTTAATGTATTCGAGACTAAAGATTTAGCTATTTGAATATTTACGTCTTCAGAATCTTGATGTTCTAAACTAACATTTTCTATTTTAATTGCTAGTAATTCTTCTAGATTTTCCTCAGTGGATTCCTCAATGCATGTAAGTTTTTCAGATGTATTCGAATTAAAACCCTGTTCTAATATTAGCAAATCATATTGATTAGCTTGTTGAATCGAACTGGTTGATACTTTGTCATCTAGATGTAATTCGTTTAGATGTTCAAATATTTGTTCTTTAAATAAAGATTGGGGCAAAATTTGAGCTTCAGCACTATTTTGCTCTTCTAGATACAATTCTTCTTTATGAAGACGATTTTCTTCTAAATGAGATGACTCATAATTATCATTGACCTTAGCTTTTAATTTATCGTCAACATCAATTTGATTGTTGTTTATTTGAAGTTGAGATATTTCAACGTCAAGTGTTTGATCGCCTTGCTCTTGATCCATAACAAAATCTTGTTGAATCAATGGTTCTGTGTCATCATTTTGAACACTATTTTTTTCTAATGTGTATTTATTCAAAATTTCAAGAATGTTTTCATCATTCTGAGACATTTTAAACTCGTTTTGAGTAAAACTATCTTCTTGATTGAGAATTTCAATTGATTTTTGTAAAGCTTTTTCAACGATCATTTCAGCAAAAGCATATTCTTGATTTATTAGATCCTCTCTTTGTTTTAATGAATCTGTTTCGCTAATTATTTTATTTGCTTGATCATTTAGATCTACAGATTGTATATTATAATTACTTGGATGCTGTTCAAAATTTTCAATTATTTGTATTTGATCAATATTATCATCATTTTGTTCCTTATATGCCTTCTCAATTGATATGTTAAGAGTTTGTTCAACTATGATTTTTGCTATTTTATGATTATCATCATAGCTTGGATCATCGATTTCATTTTGTGGTGTTTGATCATTGGACCTATTGGGAGTACAAATTAAAAATGATTGATCATCTAATAAAACGCCATCTTTCGTAATTAATTGCTCTAATTCTTCAATATGATCTATCTTAACATTTCTTAAAGGTTCTTGTTCAAATGATGAATCAGAATAGTCCTTGAATTGAATAGAGTCATTTGATTTCGATGTAACTACTATAACATCTTTTTCCACATCATATTTTTGAATTAAGTCGTCTTGTTTGAGCTCAATTAATTCATCGTCTTCCTCGTTGTCATCGGTAATTAAAGGTTCTTTATCGTCAATTACTCGATATTGTGATAAATTTTCTTCTTCTTCTTCTTCTTCTTCTTCTTCTTCTTCGTATCTAAATTTTGATTCATCAGTTTCTTCATCCTTAATATTTGTGCTAATATTCTCTTGAGAAACGTAATTTAAATCGTTGTCTTTGGCCGTTTCTATTGAATTTAAGCTCTTCAAAATTTCTTCATTGTCTGAATTTATTATCTCATTTGATTCAATAATAAAGAATTCTTTTGATGGCGAGTTGACGATTTCTTCTTCATTGAGAAATTTTTGATCATAATCGTATAGACTTTGTACTGTTTGTAAATCATTGATATTTTCATCAATACTTTGCGTTGATAGTAAATCATTTTCAATTAAATTATCTTCATTTTCAAAGTTTGTATTTATCAACGACTTGGATGGCAGTGACGATTGAATTATTTTGATTTTCATCATTTGTTGATCAGCTGTGTCATCATATTCACTATTTATAATGATACTTTCTCTTGAAGAACAAGATGAATTTTCAAATATTTCATTCTCTTGTTCATCATCTTCATTAATAAATGCTTGATTGTCAAGCTCAGATGAACGAAATGTTTCATCTGAGACAACAATGTATCGTGTATACTCGCTAGGTGTAGCATCTCGTATTTCAGTTTGCTCCTCGTTCCCAGATGAATTGCTAATTAAGGATTCATTTCGACTTTTAATTTGATCATCTGAGCTACTATTTACGTTTGATGAGAATAAAAAAGCTGTGGCCAAAGCTACCGAAACTTCAGCTTCAGGATTTTCTGGATCAGCTATTTGATCAATTAAGCGATCAACTACACCATCATCAACAGTGTAATCAAGTCTTACAGAATCCTCTATATCTTTTTGATTTGAATCAAAATTTGATTGAGCCAACAAATCAATACTTGGTTCATTACTTGATGTAACTCTTTTATCAAAAAATGAACCTACTATATTCTCAACAGGAGTAGGTGTTTGTTGCTCAAGATCATTGACACATTTCGAATATTCATCATCCATTAACGATGATGGAAACAAATCGATTTCATTTGGTCGAGGTGGATTAAATGAAACTGGTCGCTTTGAGTCAAAATTCAAACTTTGCGAAGTTTTAATTGGACTTTCTAATTTTGAGCTTTTAACACCACATTCTATTTGTCTATTTTCAGAAACTTCTTCTCTTTTTTCAAGTTGAATTGTATATTCTTCATTTTGATATTCATAAGGTTCAACAAATGTTGGTACTACAAGTGACTCAAGAAAATTAAGACTTTTTGAAATATTTTTTAGCTTATTACTTTGAGTATCACTATTTAAGCTAGAACAACTATTAATGAGATTTTCTTCATCGACTAAATGTTTTTGATGAATATGCTCATCACTTGTTGTCAATGAATAATTACTACTGCTATTAATACTTAAACTACTATTGCTCATATTTTCTTGATTTTGTGCTTGATAAATTAAAGGCTCAGTTGACTCAGAATTATTTATTTCTTGTTTTATATCCAAAAATAGATCTGATTTTTTATATTGAGTCACGTCTGGTTGATGGTTTTTTAATAGAAATTCACTAAGCCCTTGTGTATCTAAATTATAGTCATCGTTTGTTTCATAGGCCTCAGATGATATATCAGCTGATGATTCTCGTCTCATTTGATTTTCAATTGGCTTTTGATTTTTTTCGATTACAGTGGTTGCTGCAGATATATCGTCGATGCTATCATGAGTTGACATTAGTAGAGTTTGTTGATTAAGTTGTGAAGATAAACAGTACGATGATTCATCTCTTTGCAAGTGATCATGATCTAATAAATATTCTCTTGAATCAGATTCTTTAACTATATTAATTATCAAATTAGTTTGATTTAAATATTCTTGTTCATTAACAAAATTTTCACTAGTAGTTGACTCTGGCAAATAATTAATTGTAGGTATTAATTGTTTTAAAGTAGAGGACTCATCTTGGTTTTTAGAAGATTCAGCTTGATAATCTTTATTTATTTCGCTATCTGTACTTGAGCAAGAGTCAAAGGTATGATATTGCTTAGTTTGATTTAATTCTAATTCTTTTTGAACATTATCCTCTTCAATATTCTCATGCTTGATAACTTTTTCATCAAGCGAAAATTCTCGATCTTGGTATGTATCTTGATTTTCAGATTTACTTTCAGTTTTGATATTGATTGAAGAACTTGCTGATGATGATGATTCAATTAAACGATTCTCATCATATATATCATTTTCCTCATTATTTATTATAATCTCTTCTAATTCGTCGTCTTCTGAATCGTAATTATTGTCATAATTATCATTAACTTCGTCACAAATAGGCTCAATCATTATAATCTTTTCCAAATCACTACGACTTTCTTTAGCTAAATTTTTAATTACATCTTGTACTACTTGACCAATATTAGGAACATTTTTATTTGATTCATATTCGTCTTCCTTTTCAGAAAATTCATTTTCCAACCGATCAGTAATATTGTACTCTTTTCTAATTTCATCAATAACATCTTGAGTTACCGCACTCACACTTTCGGTCATAGCTAATCTTTGACGTAAATTCTCCAATTCTTTTCCAGTATTTACTAATTCTCTTTCAATAATAGGCGATTGTTGTTCTATATTTTGAATAGCAGCAACAGCGGGACCGAATTCATCAGTATTAAATTCAAATTCGCGTAGCTGGGTTCGATCTAATTTTATCGTGTAATTAATATCATCATTATTTTTATTATTATAGAAAATATCGTGCTGATCGTCTAATTGATTTTCATCGAATTCTACATTTGTCTCATTTTGGTAAGTAACTAAAAAATTTTAGATAAATAAAAAAAATAGCATACAATGCACATTCAAGAACCAAGTATCTTTATTTAAGTCTAGTTTTTTTTTTATTTTCTTTTTTTAGAAAAGATTTTAGAAAAGCATTGACGTCTTATATGGATAAAGGCCTTAAAATTCAATTTATTTTCATTATAAAAATCACTCTTATTTTTCATGCTTAGCCGTTATAAAAGGGTCTCTTTATTCTAAAATATAAAATAAAACTAACCTTGTTCTACTTCTTCTATTTGTTCATTAATTGTTGGATTTTCAGTTGGCTCTTAAGAAAATAATTTTTTATTCAAAAAAATTCAAATTCAAAAAATTTTCAAACTACATCGAAATAAGACATTCATTAAACTAAAAACCCCTTTTTTTAAAAAAAAAAAAAGCAAAACCACACTGAAAATACCTTGTGATTTAAGGATACCATCGTCACAATCGGATTTTAATGAAGATTTATAACCTAAAATAAGATTTTCCCATGTAAACTCTTCATTATCAAGTTTATTTAGTTTCTCTGTTTGATCTTCAGTAATCAAAACTTGCTGAATAATGTCATTTAAAAGCTCTGAAGTAGTACTTTTATTCATTGATGAATTAACTTCTGTATCATTTGCTAAATCATTCTCTTCATACTCAAAAATAGATGGAGCATATTTTATAGGATTTTGTAGATCTGAGTCTGCATGATCCAAATTATCATAATACGATGAATTTAAATTAGATACTTGATTTAGTGGAGGAATCAAGCATGCCAATTGTGAATCAATAACAGTGTCTAATTTTTTGGTAGACTTAATAATAACTGGCGTTTTAGTTAGAATTTCATTTTCACCAGTTCTACTGAGAATATTTCTTTTAATAGCCTCGTATTCGGCATTTATTTTACTTGCATAGTCCATTGGAGGGACGTTTCGAGAAGCTTTTAAATGCGAAGGATATTTTTAAAATATTGTACTTAAAATTATGTTAGTGGCAAAATGTCAAATAGTGACATGCTTTTTTTTCTCAAGGGGTTAATTAACTACAACATCAAAAACATTTAACATTAACACATAAAACAACATTAAATTTTAATTATTGTTTATTATTTAATTTTTAAAAAATTTAAAATTAAATTAACACAAAATTCAAATAATAAAGTAAAATATAAATGATCAACAGAAAGAAAGAAAGAAATATAAGGAAAGATGAAAAAGTTTAGTGTTAGTAAGTTTTTGGGTTTTTTTGTTTTTCAAAAACAAAAAACCGACAACACAAATCACTCTCAAATTTTTCTTAAAATTTTCCTAATTTAGAAAAATTAAACAAAAATCTACAATCTACATTAAGTTAAATCGAAGCTCTTGATTTTGTTAGAATTGAATTTTTTTAATTAAGAAGTTAACAAAAAAAGAAGAAAATTTTTCGTTGCAATTTAAAAAAAAAATATTAAAAATTAAAAAAAAAAAACACAAAAACGATGATAAATAATTTTATTTCTAAAATTTAACTTATTTTAATTTCTACCTTCATTAAATGACTCTTCATTTTGTTCGGTTTGATTTATAGTCAATTCTTTTTAATTAAACAAATATTAGAAAAAATTATCTATAAGTTTATAAAAAGAGAAAACAAAATGAAACCTTGATGTTGGTTATATGTATCAATTTGATTTTCATTGGCACCTTGAACCACAGCATCTAAAATAGTTTTAGTAACAAAACCATTTTCTTTTTTGATATAGTGCTCTTCTCCAATTATTGTTGTGCTTATCAATTGATCGTTATTTTCATTTTGATGTAAATTACTAATTTGATGATCGATTTGATTTATTACATTTGCTATTTCTATTTGGTCATCTTTTAAAAAAAAATGAACATAATTAAGTACTTTTTTTTGATTAGTATAAGAGTTTCGAATTTATTTGAGAAAGAGATTGCTGAATTAGTATCGAAAAAGAGGGTCGAAAGTACAAGTCCTATCCGAGACAAACAAAATTTCTGATTAAAATACCTGCCTAATGCAGATCGTACTTATTTTTATTACAATTTTGTAATTTTGCTACCTTATCGAATCTATTGTAATATAATCGAAACTATTGACAAATTTAAAGTTGTTTTTCTTTAAACTTTATCTATTGAAAAATAAAACTTACTCATGGGTAACTTTCTTAAAGCATATTGTTCATTTTCATTCTCACTTGCTTCAGCCGATTCTGATTCTTTGATATAATCACGATCCTCATGATTTACAATATTATAAGATTGTTTTAATTGATCTAGAGATGATGATGTTGATTTTACATCTTCTTTTAAATGTAAATCACTTAATTTGTTATTAAGAGACTTTTCAACAGAATAGATATTTTCTGATGATAAAGGTAGATTTGATATTAAATATGAATTTCGATCAATTATATCCTGATCGACAGCCATTTGTAATAATGCCTTCATTAATATTTGACCATAAGATACCTGTTCTAAATTACCTTGTTGTTGTTTATTATATTTATTAGCAAAATAGACCAACATATCATGAGTTTGATTAGCTAAAGATGCTGAAAGTAAATTTGGCGAATTTGATGATGAGTGCTTTAGAATTTCAATATCTTGTTCGGTTAAATTTAGCAATTTAGCCAAATTAATCCAATCAAAATTCTCAATTGAATTGCTTAAATCATTGGCTAATAGTCTCAAATTGAATTCTACTCCATTATTAAATCTAGTTGAAGATGCTTGACTTAATAAAGTTGCTGATGAATCATTTAAAAATGTTTTTAAATTAAATTGACCTCTTTCTAAAGTAGTTCTCTTTTTAATTTCATCACTTTCAATTTTTTCCTTATTGTATGGTGGCAATTGAATATCCAAAGTACATACTGGTGGTGATCTAATAGCACCATCTAATTTAGCCAATGCACTTTTTGAATCTTTTAAGAAAACAAGTCGTCCACAAGGTGGATTTTGATCTAAATCTTTAATTCTAATTGTAAATGGTAAACGATTTTCATAAAAAGACATAAATGTCATATTTAATTGTTCACTATGACCAGCTATTGAGTTTGTTGTTGATTTATTAACACTTACTGGCGCTATGTTACCGCCCATTTCCAACCATTGTACACGGTTATCAAGGACTTCAACTTCTTTACTCTTAGCCACTGTTACAAAGCCTTCACGTTGTTCTAGAGGCTTTTCTTCTTTGTCATCTGTAATACAATATACTCTTAATTTAGATTCATTAACATCATGACGTTTAGCATAGACAATAAATCTGGCCATAAATGGTACAGCAATTGCTTCTCGATACAACTCAGTGGCCATTTTAGTAGCTTCTGCTACATTTTGACAATCCATAAGCCAAAATCTAGCCGATACCGTAGTGGTAAATGAAACACATTCGTCTATATAAGATAGTGGAGTATGTCCAGTAATATCTTCCCATTGTGCTGGAGCTAAACCTCCAGTTATACTACATAATAGCCTAAGAGAGTATGAATCATTATTGTGTACATAATTATTGATCATTCCTTTATAAGGTGATTTGGGAAGTGGAATAGTAAGAGTAATAGCTTTGTGAAATTTTCTTCTTCTTGGCTCAATGGTCACGATCGGAGACACAACTACTCGATTACCAAACATTTTAGTTACTAACTCATAAGGTATGGGCATAGCTTGAAGAGAAAGTTTGATTTTCTTTTGTAAAGCTTTTTCTGGGAAAACAGCTTGTGCTTTTGGTACAATGGTCGAGCTAATAACACCACCAGTTTCGCTTACTGCATGAGTTTCATGTCTAACTCTTGATACTAAAGCAAAATATTTAGGAAAGTCATTAGTTATTATACGAGTAATTCTCATTCGAGTGTTTGTTGATATTTGTGATACGTTGTCATCTTGATTGTGTTGACTTGTTGCATCTGCATCTGGATTTTGTGATGATAATAATTCTAATGTGCAGCCTAGTGCTTCTTCAACAGCTGATTCACTAGCAGTTATTGGATGTTCATACCATTTCTCACCAGAATCGCTTCTAAGTATAACTATTTCTCTCTCACGACCTCTCATAGAAGCATAATGTGGAATTTCAAGTACAACTGGCGCTAAAAATTTATATCCTTGTGGTCCCATTTCCAAAACACGTGCAGCCAACGATTCGCCTTCATTTAATGGCGGAGCTAAAGCTAATTTTTCTTTACGAACAAAACGACATGTTATTCTTGTCGGCATACTAGCTCTTTTTGGCGGTATAATAACTCTAACCCCACTGTGACGACATCCCTTCATAGCTCCACCTCTAGCATCAACCATGAAACTGATCAAAAAGCTTTAAATAAAAAAAAATTTATTCATTTATCTCTATGGCTCAATAAAACAAACATTCAAAACAAATAAATACAAAACTTAAAAAATCAATGTGCCAAAATTTTTAGAAGCAAAAAGAATTTTTTCATTTAATATGCTACAGAGTGTTATTTTTCTACAGAAACACATGCATTTAAATCAAAAAATTCAAAAGTCCAATCAAAATTTTTTTTTTTTAAATAGGAAAAACCAAGTTATTCAAATTGTTATCTAAATTATTACTCTTTAATATTATTATTGAAATTAATACAAGAACCATTTATATTATCAGCTTGACTTGAGAATAAACTAAAGTCAATGCTTTTATGGTACGATGTAGTCAAATTTGTAAATGAATTCAAATGTAAACTAAAACAAAATAACATTTAGAACATTAAATTTTACAACATTTATAAAATATATATTTTTTAGAAAACCCTTGAGTGATTTCTTGGGACAAACATTGAATTTAATATTAAGATATCTTACTATTTCCATAATAACTTTCTGTTAATTTGTTTATTGTTTTCAAAGATAAAATAAATTAATTTTTTTCTGTTCGAAAATGAAATTATTTGCTGAAAGAAGAACACTAGGCCTTCAAGCAGCTGATCCAAAAAGATATTCATGTAATAATTTATTACTGAATTTGATAAAGAAAAGTTTCATTAAAAAAAATTGAAATTAAAAAAGAAACATACCCAGCTGATTTAGGTTTAGATTCAACAGGAATATTGTCTGTTTCATTAAGCAAATTAACATTTTTGGAACTAGCATAGCCATTATAAAAGCTACCATCCATTGATTCAGCCATAGACATATTACCCAAAGAGGTTCCTAATAGTTTATTATTATTTACTTGTTGTTTAGGACTTTCTGGTTGATTATCGTGTCCGTTTAAAAGATTTTCTTCTTGCTGAGCGACTAAGGGAGACTCTGGTGTGAAAGTTGGAGATTGAGGACTTGGTTGCTTGTTGTCGTCTCGTTTTGACGTTTTTGGTGTCAAAGCAATTGAATCGTCTGCTGCGTTGTTTAAATCAGCTTCATTTGTTAAATATTTATAATGTTCAGCATCACCAAACATCGCATCATCTCCTTAAAAAAAAAAATTAAAAAAATTAAAATTTTTTTTTTATTGTTTATTTGTGTTAAAAAAATTTTTGTACTACGCTAATAGAGGCGAAAATAAGGGGGAAAAAAAGATATCAAGACATAAAATTATTTTCTTCCTTTTTGTTTTTTAATTGTATTTACAATACAATAAATGAGAATTGCTGAAGACATAGAAATTTTTTTTTAATTTTTATGATGATGGCTAAAGGAAGCCCACAAAAAAAATTAGTTTGCTTTAGATAAATAACTTGGGAAGAAAAAATCATTAATTCTTATCTTATCTTAATTGATAGAGAGAGAAAGAGAGAGAGGAGTATGTATTTGTTTACAATTGAATATAAAATAACTTGAAGATAAATAAATATCAAACTAATTAGTTTTTTTTTTTGTTTTGTTTAAAAATGAATCATTGGGATTTTCATATTAAAAAAAATCGAGAAATTATTTACCCATTTCATCTTCTGAATCAGACATAAACGTTTCTTGCATAGTCTCTGGTGTTTGAACCTTGTATTTTTCTTCAGTTGTTTTGATTGTTGTTGAAACCAGAGTTGTTTGAGTCACTTGTCGAAGCTCTTCAATAACAGATATGTAGCCTAAACGTTGAGCTATTGCTAATGGGGTTTGTCCGTTCTAAATAAATTATAGTTTAATTATTTTATTTTTGATTCATATGTCATAAAAAATTAAATTTACATTATTTGTAATATCTGGTGAGGCTCCATGTTCTAATAATAGTTTGACTATTAATACATGTCCTTGTTGAGCTGCACAATGCAATGATGTGAAACCATGCTTAAAATTATAATTAAATTTAAAATAAGTTTTTTACAGTTTAAGATAAGAAAAAGCTTTAAACACTAGAACACAACAGGCAATAAAATAACTTTAGAAAAAAATATATCATTTTATGTGAACCATATCATTTTATATCATTTTATGTGTTGAATGTTCATTAAAAAATGAAAAATAAAAAGGATTCTTTGTACATTTTGAATTTTTGCACTATGTTTTGGAACAGCTTAAACTGCTCTGGGGCAGTTTATAAACAAAAAAATTTATTTTCCAATTTTTCAAAGAAATTATTATAGAAACTTGTTTGAAAAAGCTCAGAAACTTTGATCTTGAACAGTTTCGAAACATCTGAGCTTTTTTTAAAGATTTGTAAAGTTATTTAAAAGGTTTATGTCAGAATTATTTCTTCTCATGAAAAATTGAATCTACAATTTTTCACTAGCTTTTGTTATTTTTGTAAGATAAATCATCGAAATAATTTTCATTCATTAGGGAGTTAATTTTTTATGAGAAGCCCCATTTTTAAAGGCTTTTTAAACAAACTATGTTTATAAGATAAAATAACATTGCCGTAAACACTCGATAGTTATACCATTGTACAAAACTAGGGTTTCAAATTTGTACCCATTGATCTTATTTAAAAAATGAATTCATAGACCTTACGGCTTTAAAAAATGGGGGTGGTACAATTTTTAAAAATTGCGATTTTATACCGGTACTACTATCGAGTGATTACGGTAACTTTATATTGCAGTAATTTTCATTTTTTTTCTAAGGAAAAAACAAGTTATTGCTTTCATTAATTAACGTTCAGTCATTAGATTTTAGAGAAAAAAAGAGTCAAAAATTTAGGTAAATTTAGGTTTCATATAGAATTTAGCATAGGGAAAAGGCACAATTCAAACACTACAATATATCGATTCAACATCAAAAATTAAAAATTCTTACTTTCTATTAATTTTTTAATTTTTTTTTTAAATAATAAGGATTTAAATCATTAAAAAAAAATAGAAATAATTTTAAAAAAAAGTTTACTTTAGTAATTATATTAACATCAGCTTGATGTCCAAGTAGAAATTTTACCATGTTTATTTGGCCAAAATGACATGCTACATGTAAAGGAGTATAACCGGCTTTTGTTTGTGGATCAATAGAAGCGCCCATTTTGACAAGTACAGCCGCACAATTAACTTTATCTTCTTGAGCACATAAATGCAATGGTGTAAGACCATTTTTTGATGCAGCACCCGGCTGAGCTTCATGATCTAGTAGTAAACTAGCCATGTCTAAATGACCCTCTTGACAAGCTAAATGTAAAGGAGTAAATCCAGCATTAGATTCACAATTCGTTTTGGCATTATATTCCAGTAAAGTAGTAGCGATATCCATTTGATTTTTTTTAGCTGCTATATGCAATGCAGAATAACCATTTTTAGCCACTATATGTGGACTGGCATTATGCTGAAGTAGCAAGTGAGCTACACTCGGTCGATTATAATGAGTGGCTACGTGTAATGGTGTAAGACCATTTTTACCTTGAATATCTGGTTGAGCATCTCTTTGAAGTAATAAACTAGCTACTTTAATATTTCCGTATTTAGATGCTATGTGCAAAGGAGTAAATCCTTTTCTTGTAGTTACATTTAATGAAGCACCATTTTCAAATAAAATACTAGCCACTTCTTCTTGTCCTTCTTTACTTGCTATATGCAATGGAGTATATCCATCTGAAGTTGGCGCGTCTACAAATGCACCGTGTCTTAATAACAAGGCAATTATATCTGTATTGCCAAGTCGAGTAGCTATATGCAATGGAGTTTGTTGTTCTTTTGCTTTTGCATCAACAGACGCACCATGTCTTAATAAAATTCGAACAATATCTGTTTGATTAGCTCTTGCAGCTAAATGAAGTGGTGTCTCACCTCGAATAGTTGGCACATTTGGTAATGAACCATGTTGAATTAAAAATACAACTACATTCATACAGCCCATAAATGAAGCTACATGTAATGGTGTTAGACCCGATTCAGTGGTAGCCTCTTTAGATGCACCATGTTTTATCAATAATTCAATTACTTTAATTCTATTCTTTTTACAAGCGATGTGCAAAGGTGTAAAGCCATTTAAGGCTCTTGAGTTAACATCAGCTTTGTGATCTATAAGTAATTTAGCTATTTTAACATGACCACAATGAGCAGCTACATGCAGAGCAGTCAAAAAATCACATGTAGTTTGATCGACTAATTTTGGCGAATGATAAAGTAGAATTCTTGCTGCTTCGACATGGTCACCTTGAGCAGCCATGTGTAATGCAGTTAGTCCATTTTTAGTTTTAGCATTAATTGGAGCTCCTCTTGATATCAAAAGCTCGACAACTTGATCATGACCAGATCGAGCAGCACAGTGTAATGGTGTTAAACCATCTCTTGTTTTAACATCTATTTTAGCTCCATTATCCAATAACAAATTTACACTATTTGCTTTTCCCCATTTTGTAGCAACATGCAATGGAGTGATACTTTGCTAAATTAATAATTTTTAATAATTAACAAAATTTTTTTAATTTTTTCTCTTTAATCAAAAAGCATACTCTTGCTTCATAGTTGACATTTGAACCTTTTGAAATTAAAAATTTTGCTATTTCGGCATTACCATAATGAGCTGCAATGTGCAATGGTGTAAAGCCGCTCTATAATTTTCAAAAATTAAAAAAAAAATATTTATATACAAATTTGTCTAAAATATAAATGGCTACCTTTTTTTTTTAAATCAAAATTTCTAAAAGAACTTTAATTTTTCTTCTTTTAAAAATTTTTTAAAAAATTAATTTTCTAAATTAAAAAAAAAAGTAGCCTTTTAAACATCAAAAGCAACAAACTTTTCCAGCCTAGACAAACCATACAAACAAACAAATTTAAAAAATTATTAAAAAAAAAAACAATCAATTAAATAAAATCGAAAAATACGACAAAAAAAAACACAACAGAGATATAATAGATATAATCTTACCTTGGTTGTACAATTTACCATTCTGGCCTGAATAAACCAGATAAAATAATAATTAATATTGCTCTGTAGCATTTTTTTTTCTTTTGAAATTTAATTTTAAAAAGTAAATAAAAAAATACCTCAGGTGATAGATCCATATTTGGATCATTATTTAAAAGTAAAGCTGCTGCTTTAACGTCGTTTTTCTTGGCGGCAATATGTAAAGCCGGAAGTCTAATTTTACCTCTTGAATCATTTTCTAATAATAAAGCAACAACTTTTTCATGACCTTGTTGAAGAGCAACAGCTAAAGGTGTAAAGCCATCTTCTGTGGCTAAACTTTGATTGGCATTATTTGCCAATAAAAATCTAACTACTTCCAAATGATTTTCTTGTGCTGCCATATAGAGAGGAGTAAAACCATTTTGTGATCGACAGTCAACATTAGCTTCATGTTGAACAAGTAATTCTACGACAGCTTGTTGACCTGCTAAACTAGCTATGTGCAATGCTGTATTTCCTTTTTTTGTTGCTGCATTAACATCAGCATTTTGTTTAAGTAATTCTTCAACTACATGAACATGACCCTCTTTGCTTGCCAAATGTAATGCATTCAATCCATTCTTTAATTAGTCATTGATAAAAAAAAATAACTTTTCATAGGAGCTCTTATTGATTGTTAAACTTACCGAATTGCTAACATTAATATCAATATTTTCTTTTAGATATTCCAAAACTTTGTCCAAATTACCAGCTCGAGCAGCGCGCAAAAAACTCGCATTTGCCTCGTTCTTAAATTATTATTTATTTATTTAACAAAAATTAAACTAGAAATTAATTTTTAGGGGTTTTGTTATTGTTGTTAGATAATTAACCAAGTAAGTAAGTAAATAAGTACCGTTGGACAGCCAAAGTTTTCGAATATTTTACTCATTTTAAAACGAAAAATATTTTCAATTATTTCTCGTCTATGAGATAGTAAACCAATAATGAGCAACAATAAAAAATAAACATAAAAACAAAAAGAATGAAAAATGAAGAATGAGTAATAATAAATAAAAATTAATTTGAGGAAATCAAAAATGATTGATTATTGTCTATTATCAATCAAACACACACACACACACTAACACATGTTAGGTTCAAAAAAAGTAATTTTTCTAGCCTATTCAGTAGTTAACCCAAATATTTCATCAACAGCAACAACAACAAATATAGATATAGATAATATTTAAAAGATTTATTAATAATTAAATCTTGATTTTTATATTATCAATTTTTCTTAATATTTAAAATGAAAAATAAAATAAAAAACATAAGCGAATGTTCTTACCGTTGGATTTGGTGATTTTATTTCGCTAACTGGTGAATTTAAATTTGACATCACGATCAATTCATCTAAAAAATATTCTCTCTTTATAAATAAAAATTTTCTTTATTATTGTTGTTGTTTATTATTCTTTTTTGGAATCTAAATCAAATCAGTAAGAATATTATTAATAAAAATAGCATAAAAGCGTCCTTTTTTTTTTCTTTAGATAAAACAACATTCCTCTTAATTCCATTTTGAACAAAAAAGAAAAAAAGAAATAGCAAAAAATAATAATGCAAGTTGTTCGTGTACGGAAGGGGAATAAGTTTTTTTTTATGTTATATTAATAATTATTATAATAATAAACCGATAATGTAATTTGATTAATTATAATTTTGAATCTAGATCTATTCTCTAGTTTTCTTCAACTAATACATCAGCTTAACCCATTTACCCCCGGTATTTTTTCAACTTTATTTATACCAAAAGAGCAACGAAAAAAAAAACAACTAAAGAATAAATTAAATCAACTGAATCGAAATGAATAAAGCTCTGATTTGTTTCATTTTTTAATATTTAAATTTCATAATTTGAAAATGAAAACGAAAATACAAACTTAATGGAAACTAGCGAGAAAATTTTGTCTGATATTATTTTTAAAGAAAACGAAGAAATATCATTTTTGAAAAACTCGCCAAAGAATTAATATTGAGAAAATAAGCTTAATGGAAACTAAAAGCTAAATTTTTCTCGCTTAATTAAATTTATTTATAGATAATTTTATTATTGTTTTTCTAAAAAATATTTACAACTGTAAAAGACATAAGCTTTAGGTTTTAAACGTATCATTACATTAATAAAATAGAAAATTTGCATAAATCCCAATAGATAAAATCAGGTTTTAATGAATAAAATATAAAATAGCTCTCTAAAGGATTTCCTTTTAAAACAAAATAAGAAAAAATAAATCTCAATAACTTTTTTTTTGGAATTTTTTGATACATAACTTATACGATTTAACATAATTATAAATCTTGTTAATTTAGCCGGTAACGCTATTTCTCTTATTCAAATCAACTACACTTTCACTAAATTACAATTTATTTAAAGGCATCGGCTTTGTTTTCATATAAATTATTAATTTTAAATAATATACTTTTTTTTTTGTAAAGAAAGCAGTCATATTTCTTAAATGTCACTTGTTCTCAATTCTATTTCGTAGAATCATGATCAAGTCTTTAAATTTGGGAATCGATATTTATTACTTTGATTAAAATAGCCAGTAGTCTATGTTTACGATAATAAATTTACTTATTGATATATTTTTTTTTATTATCCGATTTATCTATTTTATTATTTTTTAAATTTTACATTTTATTTTATTCACAAGAAGTAAAAATATATATATATATATATATTAAATACTAGACGTTATCTAGAACATTAAATTTTAGAAAAAATAAAATTAATAACTCAAATTCTATACACTTAACCTCAAGGATTTAATACATTTTTCGTGTCAAATTATTTATTTTTCGACGTACATGAAATGTCTTGAAAAATTTACTTAAATAAAACATAAAACTTTTTATTTTTGAATTTTGGAAAAAAATCGTGAACTTTTGAATTTGAGAGTTTTTAGTGTATAGATTTTTTTAAGCGCAATTAGTTCAGAAATTATAAAAAGCGCTCGATCGAAACAAACTAAACTAGAGAAAAAAAAATGCTGGAAAAAAATATTTTCTTTTGCTTATTTCATTTAAATCACATGTTATTCTCATTTTCTAGGATTCAAATAATAATAATAATAATAATCTTTTCTTTTTGTTTATCAATAAATCGATAGATTAAATTACGAGACATCCGAGTCTTATCTCTAGGCCTCATAAAAATTAAAACAAAAATAAATGTATATATTTATATACTTCTTTATAAACTTAACTTGAAAATATTTTTATTTTTTAATATAAAACCCAAAATGAATTATGCCTTAAAACATTTGAAACGACACGAAATTATTAATTATGAATTCGTTATTTTTTTTTATTTGGTTTTCGATTTAATCTAGTTTTATCGATTAATCATAATTTATTCCTCACTAGAAAATACTAAAAATTAAATAAGATAGTCGGAAAATTTAAGAAAAAGAAAAATTTTCAAATGACAAAAATTATTCCGACTAATGTTTAAAATTGCTAAAACGTTATGACAGATTTGAATAATATTTTTAAAATTCTGATTTATGAGATGTTGAAATGACCGATCTAACAAATATGTACGTTTGCAATTTTGTAAACTTTTCGTTCTGAATGAGAATTGACCTTTATAAAGTAAAAGTCAATAGGAAAAATACTCAGTGTCAAAGTAACGACGTTCAAATAAAAACAAAAAAAATTAATGTAAAATCAGCTTGATCTAAAGAACCTCCTGTTTTGAGGAACTTTTAAATTTATCGAAATTTCCAATTATAATAATAAAATAAAAAAAAAAACTTCTTTCTAAAATCCATAGAGGCCCTAATTAAATATTTTTCTATTTTGCATATCGAACGAAGCTGGATCAAATTAAAATATTTATTAGATCTTATCCATCTTTATCATTTAGTTATACTTAAAATAACAAACAAGTTTAAAATATTCATTCATTTATTTCTTTTCTTCAACTAATCTAGTATTTTGATTTAATCTCGAGACTCGGATTCATTTTCTAGTTCATCTCTACTCTCATATATACACAATAGAATGTACTCTCGAAAATTTGTTTTCATTAAATAAGAAAAATTAGACTTAGACTTCTTCTTTAACGTTCTAGATTAATATAATCTCAAGGTATTAATTTGTTCTTTAAATGAGTCCAACTTCATTTTTGCTAAACCCAATATTAAACAAAAACAACCAACATATTGCTTATTTAATAAATCAGACCAAACTAAAGATTTAGCTCATTTTAAATATTTTTTTTAATGGTAAATACTTATTTCTCTATGAATAATTCAAGTAATTTGAACTAAATAAGGAATCATTTTTCGAAATTTGAATTGCTCAACAAAAATCAGAAGAGTTACCTTTAAAATTAATCATGTATAAACTAATATAAATCAAAGATTCATAATATGTTTTAGCTTATTTGATTAAGATTTTCGAATGTAGAAATAATTATCTTAATAAAAAGAAAAAAAAAGGAAACATTGTTTCCGATTTTCTAGTAGGTTAATCGATAAGCATTAGACAACTAAGATAAATTTATAATTAAGGAAATAAAATTAATTTCCAACCATGCATGAAAAAGTGAACAAAATCTGTCTTCTGATAAAAACCAAATAATAAAAACAAATATTGATGAAAAATGATCATTAGAAATTTGAATTGTTTAATAGACTTACGGAACTGATGATTGTTTTTTAGAATTTCGGAAGATTTTTTAGCTCTATTTATCATAAATTGAAAATTTTAATTAAAAAAAATATAGTCATAAAAACGATCGGATTGATGCTAATTAAAGTACTAAATAAACATTTTTATAAAATAAATATGTAAAAATAGGAAATCTTTATCTTAAGATTTTAAATTTCTTGTGAAAACTTTCTCATTTTAATTGTTTATTTACTCTTTAAAAACACATACTCCGTTTACGCAGAAAATAAAATATTTTAAAAGTTTTATTGATTAATTTATTTTTAATATTTTATTAACTTTAAAAAAAAATTTTTCTAATAATTTTTTTTCTCAAAATTTTAGGTTTAAATAAAAAACAATAAGCCAATAATATCAACCTATAAAACATACTATCCTGGTCATTCATTTCCAAAAATGAATATTCATTTCGCTTCAAATTTGTTCATGAATATTCATGAATGTTCATCATCGTTCATCAACGTTCATGATTAATTTTGAATATTCATGAACGTTCATTTTGGTTCATGAATAGTTCTGAATATTCATGGATATTCATGAAAGTTCATGAACGTTCATTCTGAAATTTCATTATTCTTCATGAATATTTTTGAATTTTCATTTTTTTTCATGGAATTTCATGAATGTTTATGAAAATTCATGAATTTTTTTTTCATGAATTCACGAAAAATTATGAAAATAAATGAACTCTTTCAAAATACTTGGTATCACAATCGATAATAAGCTTACATTTCTTAAATATGTATCAAATTTAAGAACCTCAATTAATTAGCGTTTATATTCAATTGATAGACTCTTTTATTTATCACATAAAGTTAGACTTCAATTTTTCAAATCATTTATTCTTACATATTTTGACTATTGCATGACGTTATCAATTTATTTTCCTAAACGGACTCTACAAAAATTAGCTAATACATACTATTATTGTATCTATAAACTTTTGCGCATAAAATTATCAGTTAAAAATTTAGAAGATTTTAATAAAATAAACAACGAATTGAATGAGTACAATTTAGAATGCTATCAACACAGATTAATAAAGAGAATTGCCCGCTTTATCTACAAGGTTTACAATGACCAATGTTCACCTCAAGGACTAAAATCTTCCTTAAAAAAAAAACAGTTACCAAAAGGCGATAGTTTATGAACTCAGAAATAAACACAAGTTCTATTTACCATCTTTAGGAAAGTACAATAATCATTTGGAGTTGACATTTGTTTATTTTTTTTTCAAAATTCTTAAATGAATTATTGATTCATGATCTAGATCTGGAACCCAACCATTTTTATAGAAGAATTGAAAATAATATCAATCTTTACTTCTTAAAATTTTGTAATCTCTTTCAAAAATTTGATTTAAATTTTAAACTATATTATTATTAATTATAAACTTAATTTTATTTATTTTTCTCAATAAATGAGTTCAATCGACCCAATAAGGGCTTGACATTAGTCTATTCGATTGAATTGAAATATGAATATTTCTGAATTTTCATTTTTTTTCATGGAATTTCATGAATGTTTATGAAAATTCATGAATTTTTTGTTCATGAATTCACGAAAAATTATGAAAATAAATGAAAAAAAATGAAAACTTAAAAAGAAGTTGAAAACTTTTGAACGAAAATGAAAATTTATGAATCAAAATGAACGTTCAAAAGAACTCATACGAATAAAAATAGCCCTGAACTAATTATTCAAGAACGTTCATGAATATTCATTTTTGGGACATATGAATGACCAGTAAAAGTTTTAATATTACGAAAATTTACCTAAGTAAAAAAAATTACGTGAATTTAAAGAAAAGTTACCTAAAATCCTATCAAATCAAATCATTTTTGATACCAAAACTTTATTTTAAAACCAAGCAATTAAAAATGGCAATTATAAATTTTTTCTAGCCTTATGAATCATATCTATATTCAGACTAAATATAAAAAAACTGAAAAAAAAACAGCTCGTTAAAACAATTAAAAAGAACTTGATTTATTAATTTGTTTATTCTATCACTAAGGCCTTTGGTGATTACTTGATCAACACCGGTGAAATAGTAGTGTTGCCTCCTTTTATAAGGCTAACAAATTAATTATATAGAACGACATGTCGTTAAAACCCGAATACCCGACTTTAGTGACATGTCGGTCTAAAATACTGAAATCTTCTTAATTTGTTTTTAATTTGACTCTTACTTTATTTTTCTTTCCAAATGTTTTTTTTGGGAAAAAAGGTTTCAAAAATATTGTTAGCAGCTAGCGCTAAAGTTAATTATATTGAATAAAATAAATATGTTATTTTGATTCTATGGTTGGGCTTAGTAACAAATAGATCTTGGTTTACATCCGATTGGATATAAAGAAAACATACTCTTTTCAACATCTCGCATTTTTTCATCTATAAAATTGTTTATATAATCTTTATCTCCAAATGGAAGACCAAGATATATAATTCCATTTGGTTGAGGTATACTGGTGTTCCCAAGTTTGAAATTTTTACCTATTTCATTTTTATTTTTAGAAAAAATTAAATAAGATGTTTTTTGGCATCAAACTCTATTTTCAATAGTAAGGAGTAGCCAAATATTTTATCTAACAACTGTTGTATGTGACTTGACAATAGAGATAGTATGATAATATCATCACAATATGCAATTATTGAGATATTTATATTTCATATTTTTGCCCCAAGGTTAAGTTTTAAACACTCATGAATAAGATCATTAACGTGTATGTTAAATAGGTGAGAGGATAATTTCTCTCCTTGTTATAATCCTTCTGTTATTTACCTGGTGTCACTCAAATAACCACTAAATTTAATACAAATTTTTGAAATGGAATAATAAATATAGAGTATTCTCAAAAACATTCATCGATTAGGTCTATAAATTTATAGACGAGGCCGGCTCTCAATATCGAACGCCTTACTAGCGTCTACACTAGCAATATAAAACTTGCTTTTACGTTCTCTATAATAGTTATGGATTTCATTTACGACATAGTAAGCATGCTTACAAGATGTTTTTTTCTTATATCCGAATTGATTCGGATTAATTTTATTAAATTCATTTTTAATAGTAAAAGTGATTCAAAAATAAAACTTAAGACATTTGAGACAGATACAGGTCTAAAGTCCCAAGCTGATTCACTTTTTCCTTTTTTAGGGATTTTTTTCATTTTTTAGGGACACCATTTTCATAAGTATGAGCAAATTTATTTAAGAATTTATCAAAGGGATTAAAAAGATTTTTCCTTATAATTAGATCTTTTACAAGGTTATCAAAACGATTATTTCTTATTATCTAACGGAATCTAAAGATCAATAAATATTATCTCAAGTCCGTATTTATTTTTTATTTTTAGTCTAGAAAATCTGAATGAGAAGTCAAAAACTTCAACATTTTAATAGGACAAAAAAATTATACATTAGCTTTTATCAAATAGCATCATTCATCTGTATATGTTATAAAATAATCAGAACTAATAGTTTTTTATAAACTTATCTCTAATTATAGGAATTAATTATACATTTTATTGAATTTAGTAACCCTCAACTATCGAATTGAATTATTTGATTGACAAAATATAAGAAAATTTTTTTTCGTTTTTTTTCTTTAATAAATTCGCGTCTAAAGTAAATAAAATTTCATGCAAAATGGAAGAAATTATAACCGGAAACTACTGTATATTCATTATCGACATTTAAACAGTACAAAAATCTTAATTTCTATAACCAAATTGGTTAGAGAAATTAAAATTTTTGAATCTGAATTGTTGACTGATTAATTTTTTTAAATCACCATTTTCAGACGTAAACAATTTATCAAATAAACGATTAATATCAAGATTGATATGGTTTACTTAACTTCAATTTAGTAAAGAATCATTAGTCGAATAATTTGGTAATTTGAATACATCACAATCAATTTTTTTCTTTAATTGAATTTTTTTTTCTTCAATTGAAAAAAGAAGATACCAAAAATCTTTAGCCATTTGTTTCACTTGTAACGATTAATTATTTTTAGATTACAGTCAAGATTTAAATATTACTTAACATATTGTTTCCTTTGATTTGCAAAGACATTGGACTGTGAAGTTTTATTTTTATCACCAAACGGATCAAATTCCTATCTTCCTTCAGGCGAGATATGCGCGGTCTTCCTGATTTCGGCGATCTTGGTATGAAAATGTTTCATTGTATCGGTCAACTATTCTTTTGATGCACGATTTGGCCTATTTTAACTCTCTTCCGATAGTTGCAAACGATTTTCCTTGTTGGCTCATCTTAACAGCCTTGATTGTCTCCTCAAAGGTAACTTATAGGCGTTTTTTGTATTCAGAAGGCAATTTTTCAATGAACTATTTTTTCAAGTGGACTTATTTTTTATTTTGGCTTTTAAATAAGTCAATTCTATTTTATTTATCTAATCTATTTGGTATTCTTTAAAACATACAATCTGAATTCTTTTGAAAAGTTACATTTTACACCCTGCTACACCCTTTTGATTTTGAATCAGGGGAGAAAATTATTAATGGGAAAATACTTTTCAGAAGCTCTGGACACTTGAAAACCGTTCAATAATCTCTTGAAAAGGTTTTGACCAGATTTTTCAATACACCCTGAATATTTATAGAATATGAGCTTTTAAATGGACCCCACTTGTAACCACTAAAATTATCCCAATCATTCAATTAAGAGTAAACGTATTCAACAAACTTTAAAAATGCCATAAACGAAACAAATTAATTTTTTGTGAATCTTTCATTTTTAAGAACTTTAAATCGAAACTTTTGAGTCCTTTTCAAAATGTCAATTTACAAAGTAGCCAAGTGAATTCACAAAACGTTCCTCGTCAATTTTTGCAGAATATTTAACATTATAATCAGCTTGAAAAATAGCACCAGGCAAAATGAATTTTAAAGAGGCATTTTTAAAGTTTGTTTAATATGGATCCTTCTGTTACGGATTCATATTTTTCATTAGTTTTAAAAGATTTTGATATTAAATCGGTCACAAAAGAGCCCACCAGGATAGGTGTTAGGTCAAAAAAGAAAGGTGAAACAAATAAAAAAATTAGTAAATTAGACCATATTATATGTCAAAATGATTTAGATCCAATATATGAAGTTTTTGGGTTCCCAAAGTGACCATAAATTTCTAGTCGCAAGTTTTGATTATGCATTAGAATCATATTCCTATCCAATATACAATCTTGATTGTATTTTTCTGCTGTTGTCCTCCGGATGCAAATTAAATTTTTTCGGTAGTCAAGTTTAATGTACATCTCATTAATGAAAAGAACTTGTCTCCATTTTGAAAAAAGTCACGATTTTACCATTTTAAAAAGGATTTTCTATCTTAACGATGCTTTTCCTAAAGTTGAGGTTCTTTGAGAGCAACTTTCCATGCGAGGTTGTTTGGAAATAACCTATTCCTGGATAAAGATTAGGATGCAGTCTTTCCATTCGAAAGTTCGAAATTTTGAGTAGTAACCTTATTGAATCGATCGAGAAGCTGCGCCAAAACTAACCATTCATATTTCACCAAACCAATGCACCGTGCCATAGACCAAAAAAGTAGTCAAATGGTTGACCGAACAAAAAATTGAGTGTCTTAAGTAGGTTAGGGGTCCTATTTTATTCTTTTCCGATAGTTACAAACGATTTTCCTTGTTGGCTCATCATAACAGCCTTGATTCTGTCCTCAAAGGTAACTTATGGGCGTTTTTTGTATTCAGAAGGCATTTTTTCAATGAAATTTTTTTTCAAGTGGACTGATTTTTTTTGGGAATTCAATAAGTCAATCTCAGTTTATATCCAAATTTTCAAAAGGATTGGATGAGAACTGATGGAAAGGGAGAGTAGAATTCATATCGTTCTCATTATTTTTGTCAGAAAATTTTAATCAAAAAAAAGATGTTTTTTTTCCAGTAAAGTGTATTTTAATTAGCCAACCAGAGAATGATAGCTCGTTCGAAAGATGAAATGAGCAATTTTTAAAAAAAAAATATGTTACCCACCTAATATCACTTATTTCAAAATGTTGATCCATTTAAAAAGGACGACTTTTTAAATTTAAAATAAAGAAAAAATTCATGCCGTTCTCTTTCTTTTTGTCAATACTGTATTTTGTTTTTTTTGTCACAAATTTTTTGTGTGAATTTGTGAAATTCTTTTTTGTCGCAAAACTTCGCATAGGTCATGTTGCTGGTCTCAGATAACTATAAAAAATTTAGTTTCAAAAATTGGCACTCAAAAACCTAATGAAATTAATATTAAAAATGTATATATTCTACTTTCGAAAATCTTAAACATTTCTTAAAAATTATTTTACTCGTTATTTTAAAGTGAATTTTCTTTAGAACTTCCCATTTTAGAGAGTTTTAAACCTAAATGTGATGAACTAAAAACTTTGGTGGAGTAAAAATCTCTGGTTAATCCACGCTAATTTCCTAATTTACCTTTTTCTATTTTTAAACCAGGAAGCCGCCCGAAATATTTTTAGTCAATTTTAAAATTTTTTTTTGAAGATAACATTCAAAATGTTTCTAAAACTATCAAAATATTAAATTTTTGTTTCTTTTATAATTAAAAATGTTTTTTAAAGAGATTTTAGAAAATTTATTCATAAAAAATGTTCACAATACACATATAATAATTAAGTAAAAAATATTTTGATTGATTTATTTTTTTCCATATTTGAACCCTTTATTTGATGTATCCATATTTGGATGTGGAACATTTTTGGCAACTTGTAAAGCAAAAAAGCGCCTTTCTCTGTTCGAAAATTTTCTATCCGACTCCGCTAAAAGAAATAAACAAGCTTGTTTAATTGAATGGGTTAAAAACTTCCAAGATTCAGAATCAGCTAAGTTTAAGCACAAATTCTTTGACGAAATTAAATCAGTTGGCCGATATTCTGTGCTATCCAAATAATTAGCATTATCAATCACAATCGGTGCTGAATGTATTCCGCATACCAATATTGCTATTAAAAAAATATGGAAAATTTGTTTTAAATCAGCCATCTCAAATCAGGATCTAAATTGTATTGATTAAAATTTTTTAGAGTTTTTTAGATTTAAAAGCTTAATAAATATAAAAAAAGTGCCTGATAATAAAATAAAAGCAATCCCTAAGGTATCATTTTTTTCATTTATCAAAGTAGAAAAATCCCATTCGTTTCTTGTTTTTTTCGTATTAATTAAAAGTCGTGGTTTGGCTTCAATTCCCTTAATATTTCTTTTTAATTGACAATTTATCGAATTTCTGTTATTTTATTTCAATTTGAAATTCAGAAGCTTTCAAAAAACTTTTAGAAATTTTTTAAAAAATTTGATATGAACATGCATCCTTTTATGTATGATCAATTAACTATAAGCAGTAACAAAAACACCTACTATCTGTTAAATTTATAAGAAAATTAAAAAAAAATTAAAGTCTCGATTTCATTTCTTAAAAAAAGATATTATTTTGAGCGTTTCATTTAACAGATATGACTTTAAATCATTTATAGGCAATAATTATTAAACTATGCTAAATATTCGAAAATTTTTCTTTAACATATTAATCTGAATTAGGCTTTAATTTAAAAGCTAACTCTTAAACAAAAAAAAAAGAATTTTTTCATCCTATCTCGGTGATATTAAAATTTGAAATTCTTTATCAAACTTTTTTTTCATAAGAATTTTAATTTTTTTAAAGCGAATACTTAAAAAAATTAAATTAATAAGAAAATTTAAAACTATAAAAAACACTGTTTAAAATAATAGGATTCCTATTTCCTTAAATTTTCATTAAAAACATTTAATATCAAAAAATACATAAATAGTCGAAAAACTGGTTGAAAAAAATAAAGGATACTAAGATATCATATTGTATGCTTTCGGTATGTTTATGTATTTTCGGAAGTTTTTTCTTCCTTTTTAAAAATTGTTTTGTTTTATTCGTATTTAATTATTTATAATCTTAAAATTACTGGAAACAAAAAAGCCTGCTCAGAGCTAAAATTAGCTTTGAAAAAAAATCAAGCAAATAAGACACTTTGATTAGCATCAGGTATTTTTTTATGAAAAGCTAGTAAAAGATGCAAAAAAAAATAAATTTTTAAATAATAAAAAAGCTAAATTATAAAAAATTTATTTTGCTTTTTTTTTTGATTTCTGATTAAAATCATTAAATAATAGATGATCTTTCTAAATATGAATTTATACCGAGGAATAACTTCTAAATTATTATTAAAACAGGGTTTTTCAATTAATCAAGCGAAATACTTTTCTGTATCACGAATTAATTTCAATTCAGACCTTAAAGAGAGAGATTTGGACGATTTGTACAAGAAAGTTGTTGTTCAAGTAAGAGGACATGATAATGCTGTATTAGAAAGTTATAAAAATTTTGTCCAACAAACCTCTAAAGAATTAGATGTGAATTTAAATGAAATTAGACAACCCGATCGATTTATCGAGCGCTGGACAATACTAAAATCAAGATTTAGCAACCGTAAACATATGCGTCAATATGAAATGAGAACTCATTTTAGAGAATTCGAATTTAAACATCTAACCGGTTCAACTTGCGATACTCTTTTAGAATATATTCAAAGAAATTTACCCGAAGGTGTTGCAATGCATGTTCACAAAACAAAAATTACTCAATTACCAGAGCATTTTAATAACTAATTAGAAAATTTTAATAAACTTCTATTAAATAAATACTTGTAAAAATCTTATTTGATAATTACCTTTCACAAAAATAACTATTTTAAAAATTAAATAAATTGATTTATTACCTCGTCAAAAATCGCATTAAAAAAACAAGGAAATTTTTTAAATTTTTTTGGATTAGTCTAATTTTTAAAGAAAAGTTTTTTATATTGGTTATTTTATTGTTGTTTTAAGCAAAAGAACAAATGATGTAATTTTCATATTCTCATGGATTTATTTTGTAAAATTAAAAAATTTCATTTAACTTTCAATTCCTCAAAGACAAAAGCATATTTTCAAATTTTTTTTATGTTCCAAAAAAATATGTTTGCGGAGGCTTATAATTAATTTTGTTGGTTAATATAAAAAAATGAATAGAGCTAGAAGAAAGTGAACAAAAATTTTAAAATAAATTTTAAAGAATTTATTGTAAATTTTTCTCTAAGAAATACAAAACTGACTATGATGGTAATGTTTATTTGAAAGAAATATCAAAATACATGAAACTATGAATAATCTGCATCCAATTTTAACAGTTAAAAGCAATTTATTTTTGTTTCAAAGAAAGTTCCATCACTTTTCTGCCTATATTATTGATTAGGAAATATCATCCATATACCCTTGATGCCATTTGCATGCATTTAAAATTAAACGGCACTGTATTAAAATAACAGTCAAAAAAAAAGCAGTTTCATAATAGCAAAATTAATTAAGCATAATTTAAAAAAGCGCGTATCAAAAAAGCATCAATTAAAAAAAGCAAATTCAAAACAGCGAAAACAAAAATAAAATCACTTTAAAAAGCATAATCATTTTAGCAATTCACACTTTTTTATAATGGATCTTGATCTAAATATTAACTTTCAAAATTTGCAAATTAGTGCGTCTGAAATAAAAGGCTCATTAACTATCTCGCAAAAAATGAAACCTCAACTTTATCATAATGGACACTATTTTAGAATATCCTCTTCAAATTCGCAAGGAAAAATCTCATGGCGTTGTATAGACAAAAATTGTCGAGGTGGTTGCTATACATATACAGACAAAATCGGCGAAAGTTGTGAAGTATGGGTAACTAATTCAGAACACATAGATATACCAGATCCAACAAAATTTGTTAATTTAGAGCACCGTAGAAAGCTTAAAGAAAAAGCTTCTTTAAGTGACGAACCACCAAGAAAAATTATTTCCCAATACGAGCAGGAGCTTGAACAAGATGAAGCAGTCGCATTATCCGCTTCTTATGACGCTTTAAGACAAGTAATCAACCGCTCAAAAGACAAAGTTAAGCCTGATTACCCTAATGATCCCACATGCTTAAAATCTATTGAATTTCCACAGTTTTTAACAAAAACTATTCAGAGTGAAGAAGATTTCCTTTTTTTCGATTCAGGTGCTGATGACCCAGAAAGGTTTTTCATATTCACAACTGCTTCAAATCTTAAATATTTAGAAAACAAGCATCTTTTTTGCGATGGGACATTTAACATTACTCCAAAGCCATTTTATCAAGTTTATAGTATTCACGCCTTAGTTAATGGTCAATGTCTAGTGATGGTTTATTGTTTACTACCTAGAATTATTCCAACATTTGAAAAAATAAAAAGTGAATTTTCATCATGTGAAATGACTCAATTTTTAAACATGTCTTTTTAATCCATCTAACTTAAAATTGAAAAAAAAGATTACAGTAATTACTCGATAGTGGTACCTGTACGCATACGAGCTTTTAACACATTACGTTTGGTAAATATGAAATTCAGAACTTTAAAGATAAATATTTATTTATTTATTTACAAAAAATAACCGCTAGGTCAACTGCTTGAAGGTTAAGCGACCTTCTTTCAGCAAAAAAATAAGAAAAAAAAAATAGATAACTAAATTACTTTTGCTAAATGGAGTTAGATATGTTTGTTATGACATATTGAATCAAATTTATTCTTTTGAAGAGGACAAAGTATTGATATGTTTAACTACGGAAACAGTTCAAGACATGAGATAAATTAAAGAATTTTAGTTATCGTTATTTTATAATCGTGAAGTAAATTCTAATAATGAAAAAATAACGAAGACATCATAATTATAGAAATTGGTGTCGGATAAGCGACCTTTTGTAAATACATAAATATTTTTAAATTATAGAAATTAAATTCTCGATATCAAGTTTCAGCGTGAAATACGCTATAAAAGTGAGTTCGAACGGCTTAAAAAAAAGTCAAAATACTTTTTTAAAAATTATACAGTTAGAGATTTAAAGGACTGCTCTTAAGTATTTATGTGTGAGACTTGTTCGTCATTATTAAAAGGTTATAGTTTCTCCTGGTCAAATCTTTTGGCGATTAAGATAACTTTTTGGAAAACAGTCTTATAAATATTTAAGTACTCTTATTCGTCAATAATTCATATGATTAAAATTGACAAAAAGCAATTCAATTCTTATTTTAAAAAAATATTATTAACAGCATACCCATACCAGAACGCGAACCTTCCTAAAAATTTTTTTTTTAGTACGGTTCGTGTACGGGTACGATCGAGCGTTAATTCGATAGAAATGCTGTAATAGTTTGACAAAAAAAATATTTTTTAAAAAATAAATTGCAAACTTACTCAGTATTAAAAAATGATTGTGACATTCTTTATAAGTTTTTCATTATTCATTTTTTATTGTGTAACTTAATACATGAAAAAAATTTTGAAACAAAACTATTTTTTATTGTGTCATTAAGGGCCTTAAATCCGAATCAGTGTTTAAATTGATTTTTTCGATATAATAATATTTTTGCGATATTCAGCATCCATTTTTATACTAGAATGTCAAAAAAAATTGTACCTTATTCTACCCACCGGTGCCTTGTCCAAGGACACCAAAAGAAATTTTTTTTTTCACTTTATAGAAATAAATTGAAAATAAAAGACTAAGGTAAAATTTCGATGATAAATTCGAAGGGTCTATTGTATTAGGTGACCAGTTTCCCCAATGGTAATATGTGACCAAGACTGGTCACCTAATTTTTTAAGGGGCATTATGTGACCAAAAAAATTAATTAAAAAATTTGAAATAAATTACGTGACCAAAAATTTTATTATGTGACCAAAGAAAGAATTATGTGACCAAATAAAGAATTGTGTGACCAAAAAAATACTAAATTAGTGAAAATTTTTCATTTTATAATTTTTAGGTTTCTTGTGTGTATTTTAAGTTCTCGGCGATCAAAATAATGTAGTCGTTTTATTACATCAGATAAATTACATCATATTAGTTTCTCTATAGCCTCATTTTCATAAATTAAGCTTTTAATCCTGACACTATCAGAATTTATAGTGCCCCAAATCATAAACCGTAGTTACTGAGTTATCATTTTTTATTATTTTTGAATTTTAACCTCAGATAATATACATTTTAAGAAAATGGTTCCCTAAAGTCATAGAGAAGCTTATTGGCTTTAGTTGAAAAATAAAATTGATTGAGAAAGGTAAAGTCAGAGGGACGTAATTAGACTCGAAATTTTTAAGTAGGACTACAGTTTATGATTTGGGGGACTATACCTTTTCAAAATTTGAAAAAAATTTTCAAAATATCTACTATTTTTATTCTTTTTTTTAAAGATGATGATCAGGTAAATTTGGAAATTTTATAAGTTTTATTTCTTCAAAATCAAGTTTACTTTTATTGAATCTCAAACTCTTTAAAATCAGGATTACGCGGACAATCTAAATATTTGGTGACCTATAAAATAACTATGTGACGAGTGTAATACTTATGTGACCAGAGTAGAAATTATGTGACCAAATCCTGGTCACATAATACCCCTTAAAAAATTAGGTGACCAGTCTTGGTCACATATTACCATTGGGGAAATTGGTCACATAATATGTGACCAACTGGTCACCTAATACAATAGACCCAATTCGAATTCAGCATCAAAAGTTGTGATTTTTCTATTTTTAAAGTTTTTTACTAATCCTCAAATCAAGTTGTCGAAAAAAATAGATTTTTGCGAGTTGTTAGAGTTGAGGCTTAAAGATCCAGGACCCTATCGACCTTATTTTTCATGATACCAAAATGAAAAGAAATTAAATAAAAAAATTCCTATCGAATTTTTTTTCGAAAAAAAATTACCAGGACAAGTTCCCGGGGTAGGGTAAGGTACAATTTTAAGTTCCTAGTTCTGTAAATTCTGTTGTCACATTCCAATTCCCAATTCCCAATTTAAAATCAAGCTAACGGAGAAAAATTAAATTTGATCGGCACATTAAGAAAAAATAAGACTTAAATCCAAAAGAGTTTCTTTCAGCAAAAAATATTCCCTCTACGGATTTAATGATTATCTTACTTTAGTTTCATGATCCTGTTAATAACAAAGCCGTTATCTATATTTCATAAAACCATTCATCAAATAAGTATTAAATGAAGAAAACATTTAAAAAAAGCAGAAATAAACACTTTTTTAAATAAAAAAAAGTATTATAGATAAAATGAAAAGATATTATTCATACAAAAGAAATACAAAAAACGGACTAAATACATGGGGTGTTGGAAAAAAAATTATAAAAACAATGCGGAAGTGAGATTTTTTTTTCACTTATTTTAATCCACCCACAGAAAAATAATACTTTGTTCAAAAATTTTTAACTACCCCATCCAGAAATACATATAACAAGTATTATTTTACTTATATTCCGAAATTAAGCTTATAAAATTTTATATTGGCTTGGTAATTTTTATTTAACTTTAAGAATCTGAATAGACAATTTTTTTTTGAATTCATAAAATACCTTTTTTTAAGATAACAAAAAAGGCATCATGTGATATATTTTTTCAATTTTTAACTTAGGATTCTCATAAAGAGTTTATAGACCTAAATTTTGGTATAAAAATTTTTCTCTTTCGATTACTAGCCATTCGGCCTCTTAATTTTAAAGTTAACTAAGTACTTTTTTTTTTTAAATATCAAATAAAACTTGCCAAATATAATTCGGAGGTTTAGTAGCAATTAAGTGGGGTTTATTTATAGTGGATCGAGATGTTAAATGACCAATAAACTTTAATTTTTATGCTAAAAATAGTACATTCAACGAATCTATTTGGAGAAGGAGAGTTTTTAGTCATCCTTGAAGCTGAATTGAGACTATAAGCTTTGAAATAAGGACAGCCACCTTAAATGTCCTATATTTGCCTTACCCAGATGGAAGATCTAAATGACAAAAAGGGTCACACAAAATCCACACAAATGCACACTTTCACTCCTCTTATAATATGCTTACCAATGTACTGTCTCATTTTTACAATTACAAGAAATTTCTCACATATTTTACAAGTCAATTTTTCTCTAACGTTAAAAAAATTTTTTTTCTTTTTTTTATTTAAATAAAACAGATTATAAACAATTTGATGAGGAATGAAAATTGATACGGGGAAATTGATACTGAGCAAAATAATACTGCAATAAATTGATAAAATAAGGAAAAAGATAATAGTGTATTATGTTATGTTGAGAACTTTATTGCGACAAGAAAATGATAATAGAGAATTTATTATTTTAATTAACATAAGGCAAAAGATAAAAATCAAAACAATAAAGATAAAAGACAAACATGACAAAATAAAAAAGAATACCGATAAAAAAAGAAAAAATAATAATTTACAAAAATTAAAGGTTTTGGTGTCCTTCCAAATACCTGATATGTAAGTTTTGATGGTATAACTAAAATAACTTTTGAACTATACGTCATAAAAATATGATCAAGGGCTCATTTTAATCAGTTTTTTCTACTCTTCAAAATAAGCTATTAATATATTTTGGAAAAAGTCTGCGAGGACATTTTACATTTTTAATTATGGGTATATTGTAATCCGTATCTCACATAAAAAATTTCGGAACATCTAGATTTTTTGAGAATTTAATTGGGACAGTCTTGGAAACATTTGACTCGATTTTCGTAAATTTTGGTCAATACAGGAACATATTTTTTATTTGAACCAAAGTTTTGAACATTCTTTTTTGAACACCCGTTACAAGATTCTTCTCGTAAGCTTTTAAACTTTTCTTTTAAATGATATTTCTTAAAAATGCATTTAAATTTTTAATTAACTTGAATATACATAAATTACTTATGTGAAGTATACTCAGAATTACTTATACTTATTAATATTTCTTAAATTATGAGTAATAAGTAAGAATGAGTATGATATTAGCTGTCAATTTATATTTAAGTCAATCAAAAATTAATAATTAATAGAAGCGATTAACGGATATTAGCTTCAATCGATTTATTTTATACGTTTCTTTTACAAGTTTGTGACATTTTCTTTCAAGAACAATTTCCTGTTTTTTTAATCGTATCTTTTTGCTTTTTAAAAAGAATAATATCTTTTTCTTTAATTTAAAATTGTATCTAATTCCTTAATTTAATAGAAAATAACATCTTGCTCAGTATCAATTTACCCGTATCATTTTCCTCTCCTCATCAAATTGCAATTTACCTCACAAACACATGCACTTTCAATTTATTTTTCTATTTAAATTAGGGAAAAAATTTCAAAAAATCACCTTTTTTCCCTACAAAATTACCCACCCCAGCATAAAGTTTAAAAAAAAACGCCCTACTAAATAGAGTAAATAATCATATCTTATAAAGTAGTGCTGCAGCGATTTAGATTAGTAGAGCGCACTTTTTTAAATCGGAATCGATCGATCACAAAGTCAAATATCGCGTTTAATTAAGATTGAATCAAATTTTAATGTTTAGATACAGTAGAGGACATTCACAGGTGCACTTCATGAAGGTTCATGAAGGTATATGAACCTTCCCAGCGAACTCGAATTCCCCACACTTTCCAACGCTTCACAACGCTTTCCACGAATTCGCCAATATTAAAACTCATTAATTAATTTTGAAAATTTCATTAATTTTAGAAATTAAATAATTTTTTTTTCAAAATTTAATTTTTTAAAGATTGATTTTTTTACTGATATTAAATCTTTTTGAAATAGATAAAGCGAAAAATTTTAGAAACAGTCTTTAAAAACTTATATTTTAGAAAAAGAAATCATCAATTTAAGAAAATTTTTTTTGATTTTTAGGTAAATTTTTTTTTAAAGATATTTTACGTATTTTTCTGTAAAATTTTAACCAAACTAAAATTTGAAAATAATAGTAATATTAAATTTTTTTTAAAGGTTTTAATGAGTGATTGAGGTAAAAATTTATCTAATTAATCTAATAAGACTTATTAGATAAATTTGCAATATAAATTTAGAAAATTTAGAAAAAACTAAAATTCTAAAAATGACAATGATAAACTATCGAAAAAATAGTCGATTCCATTTAGGATTTAAGTTTTTTTATATTATTTACTTCCTTTATTAAACTTTGAAATTTAAAATGCAAAAAAAAGATAAAATAAAGATATGAATTTATCTAAAAACAGGTTCTATTTGCAGATGATTTCTAAACAGAAACTATGAGAAGATTCCTAAATAAAATCGGTTGGTCATACAAATAAAGAAAGGTTTCTAAAATTTGAGTGAATAAAAATCATTATAATGCTAATTTTAAAACGATTTGTCAATTTATCTCGAAAAAAGAACTGCCAACTTATCAAATAAGATGGACTTTTTCAGTATCGAATGAGAAAAAAGGAGCTTACAGATAAAGTAATCAGTTTTTAATATTATAAAATAAGTTCATTGATTAAATTTATATAATAGTTAACGTTTTAGGTACTATTTCACGTAAAGGTCAATCTCAAAAAAATTTTTTATTCTTTTTTGTATTAAAAATTTTAAAATTTAATAAAGGAAATTTTTTTAATTATATTTTAAAAGATGGATACCGTTTTCGCTTGCTTTTCAATACGAAGCCTTTAAACCGACGAAATTCGACCTAAACTAATTACGCTTAAAATTCTGAACTATTATTATTATTATTATTTTCAAATTTTGGTTTGGTTAAAATTTAACAGAAAAATACGTAAAATATCTTTAAAAAAAAATTTTCTTAAATTGATGATTTCTTTTTCTAAAATATAAGTTTTCAAAGACTGTTTCTAAAATTTTTCGCTTTATCTATTTCAAAAAGATTTAATATCAGTAAAAAAATCAATCTTTAAAAAATTAAATTTTGAAAAAAAAATTATTTAATTTCTAAAATTAATGACTTTTAATATTGGCGAATTCGTGGGAATTCGCGGGAAGCGTTGTGAAGCGTTGGGAAGTGTGGGGAATTCGAGTTCGCTGGGAAGGTTCATGTACCTTCATGAACCTTCATGAAGTGCACCTGTGAATGTCCGCTACTGTATGTTGGCGCTATTTATTCGAAAAATTGATAAAATTATTTCTGATTTGTTCTCTATCTATTTGGCGTTTTCCCATGATTTCTTAAACAAAATAATTTAACTGGAAAGAAATAAATTTATATCCAATTTTTTTAAGGTTTAAGTATTTCTTAAAAAGAAAACAAAAAATTAATTGAATTATTTAGAGCCTTAAAAAACTGCGATAAAATCGTGGATTAATCGGGCTAAGGTCAAAATATATCGAAGATCGGTGAAACTATTATAAAGCATGAAAGTGGATACAAATAATGTCAAATTGAAATTAAAGCTTCTAATAAGCAAAATAAAAAGAGAATAAATCCAAGCTTCTACAGTATGTCAAAAAAATTTAGAAAATTTAATATTTTTTTTAAGGGTTTGTTTTTAGAAAGCTGCGCGGTTAAAATAAAAAAAATAAATAAATTTTTTTACTTGAATCTTATTGAGAGAATAATTTTTTATCTAAAAAGTACAAAAACTAGGATAGTTTAAAAAAAATCGAGATTAACAATTCGCAAAAAAAAGAGAGAGATATATATAAAAAGTTTACAAAGTTTAGAACATATTATTTTAAAACATCTAAAATGACCGCCTTAAGCTTAAATACTCTCAGCCAGTGATGGATCTCGCCGACCCAGTCTTTATGAGGGCGAAGAAAATTTTAAACCATGAAAATAAAGCTAAATAATATCTATAGGAAATTTTCTATGAAGAATACGATTTTTACGGTCAAATATTTACTTAAGAATTTTTATTTTCTTTTGTTTCCTATTTTAAAAATTTTCTTAAGTCCTAAAGACTGGGTCCTTGGGAGGGCGAGATCCGCCACTGCTCTCAGCCACACGTTTTGGCATAGATTCAATCATGTTCTTTACTAAATCACTAGAAATTTTGAAACATTCATTAAAAAGAACGCTTTTTAAATGCTCTACTGACTTAATCTTTGTATTGACCATTTTATGGTAAATTTATGACCAAAAATTTCTATTTGATTAATATCAGGTTATCTTTAGCACCAGGACCGATATTTGTTTTTCTTGAAGCCAGTTTCGAACCGAACGAATATTATGTGAAATAGCCCCATCTTGCTGAAAAATCCAATCTTGACTCTGATCAAAAAAATTTTTGCTGATGGTTAAAAGTGATTTTTCAGGGTCTTCATTTACACATACTGATTTATTCTGCCTGTATAAATAGTGCAACATACAGTACATTTGTGATTAATACATCCCCAAATTCCAATCGAACCTCCACCATTGTGAAAATTTGATAAGCAAAACTTACTTTAATACTTTTCGTTTTCGACACTTTTTAGGAAAACTATTGACTGTCTGTTTAATACTTGAAATTAGATTCATCACTGAAAATAGCTTTTGATCAGTCTTTAACAGTCCATCTTTTTTGTAATTTGCACCATCTTAACCTATTAAACCAGTCAAATGCAATCAAAAAAGGATTTTTTATAGCAGTATATGACTTTATATTTTTCTTTAGTAGCTTTTTTCTTTAGTTACACCAACATTTGGAAGCTTAGAAATAAAGTCAGATACTAGATGTCTTTAGCTTATTGTAGCATTGATTCTGCACTTTCTAAAATTATAAGACTCATCTCGGCTGGTAAGCTTTCGGGTCTCCCAGATCTTGGTAATTCTTTCGTCATGTAGGTCAAAATTACACTAAGTCTGAAACACACATTTACTCAATACTCCGACTAAATCAGCTATTTCTTTATGAGAATTTGTCTTATCTTGGCTCTGTACAGTAAATTTCAATTCGTCATTTCAATTCATTCAAATTGCTATAACTTTTGAATAGAAAGTGATAAACTTATTCTGTAAATTGCTACAAAGTGTAACAATTTTGCAAAATTTACACGCCATTGAAAAAGCTTTTATTTGCATTTTGCAATTTTTTGGCAGGCCAATATTTTCGGGTGTAGCAAAATTGTTACATTTAGTAGCAATTTGCAGAATAAGATTATCACGACCTGTTCAAAAGTTATATCAATTTGAATGAATTGAAATGACGAATTGAAATTTACTGTACAGAGCCTCTTATCTTTCAATAGCCAAATTTTATGCAACCCATGAGCCTCAGTTACTTTTTTTTGCCCAATTTTAATGAAAATCAACAGTTTGACCGGCATAATATAAAACCGGCACTATATTATTTTATAGAAATTTTTTTTCATAGAAAATTTTTGTAGAAATTTTTATAGAAAGGACAATGTAACATTACCATGTTAATTCCGCCCTCAATTTTCTCAAATAAAAATAACATTTTTAACTATTTTTTTTTATAAAATGACTCATCGTATTAAGTTTTAATGAAAGGGGAGCCTTTTTTTTGATTTTATATTTGTAAAATAAAATTAGTAAAACTCATTATGAGGTACAAAAATTACAATTATCTCGAACTCAATTTTAACAACTCTATCACATGATATTTTCTATTTAAAATAGTATTGTTAAATAAGAAATTATTAATTCTACAATTTTTAAAAATTCTAAAATAACAAAAAAAAATTGTTAATACAAATAAAAATCTATCTGAAAAATGTCCTAAATGTAATAGAGTACGATTCAAAGATCTCCCTAAAAATCGATACTTTTCAATACAATCAGAGAATATTCTTGAAATAGCTAATCGTTTGAACCCTAAAGTCGAATTAAAACTCAATGATTTAATATGCATTAATTGTTATAACAAAGCTTCAAGAATGGTAGCCAATGATACTATTAATGAATGTGAATTATTAGTCGAAAATGCATGTATGAGTCCAGTCGAAGAGATTAAAGATACTTCAACTAACGAAAATAAAGATTATAATTTAGAGAATTATGTTTATAATATACCGGCTAATGGAGAAAATGTAAATTTTAAATCACTTGAAGAAAGTAATAATTTACACAGTATTTTTGTTGATTTACCAAAATCATTTAGTTCACATAAGGCCTGTATGATATGTAGAAAGTATAATGAATATAGAAAACTAAGATTTGTTCCTGTTGAGGCCAGAACACAAGTTATGGTAACAAAATATATTTATATTCCAAAAGATACAAGGGGACGTTCGAATCATTTGGATTGAAATTTTTTTTTTCAAGATACAATTAATATGATTGTTTCAACTAAACGAAAAGTTAAAATGAGTAAAGAATCAATAAAAGATCTAATAGAGAGCTTAATAGAGACTTCTAAAAAAAATAGTTTTTTTGAAGATTTTGCAAATGTAAATAAATTAAATGATTTCACATGTAAGCAAACTACTGGATTAACAAAAGACGAATTTATTATTCCTCAGGGCTACAGTGGTTGTAATAAAAGTGTAACGTCAACAGTAACCAAAGCGTAACCGTAACCGTAACCTTAGTGTAACCAAAGCGTAACCGTAACCGTAACTTTGTGTGACCGTAACCGTAACCCAAGTGTAACCGTAACCAATTTTTTTTAAGAAATTAAAAAATTTATATGATTAAAATTTTGAAATTCCTAAAAAAATTTCAATTTCTGATTTTTTTATTTACAAGTTTTTTTAAAAATTTTTTATCCCAAAAAGTTGAATTTACTAATCTCAGTCTAATATGTTGGTCAGTTTTTTAACCGTTTGCTGGAACGCTAGCTCATTAAATTGATTGAAATGAGTCTTTTTTTTAAATTTCACGAAATTTCACAGTGACAGATATGGTGACGGTTACGGTGACGGTTACGGTTACGGTGACGGTTACGGTTACGGTTACGGTTACGGTTACGGTTACGGTGACGGTTACGGTGACGGAGATGGTGACGGTTACGGTGACAGTTACGGTTACACTTGGGTTACGGTTACGGTCACACTAGGGTTACGGTTACGGTTACGCTTTGGTTACACTAAGGTTACGGTTACGGTTACGCTTTGGTTACGGTTGACGTTACACTTTTATTACAATCACTGTATTTAGATGACATGAAAGATTTAAGAATCAGAACAAAGTCACAGGCCTTAGCTATTTTTTTATTTTGGCTAAAAACAGGTCTAAATCAAGAAGCAATAAAAGCTCACTTCAAACTTGATTCAAGAACAGAAATTAGTCGTTATTGTAAACAAGTTCGGAGGTGTCTAATTGAAAATTTCGTCCCAGAAAATTAAGGTTCAAAATCTTTAAGTAGACAAGAATGGTTGTCCCGAAACACTTTAATTTCAAATGAAATTTTTTCACTCACAAGTAGTCAATTTGTTGGAATAGCTGATGTTAAAATTTTTAGTTTTTTTTTAAAACATACAGGAACATACATTTACTGTCAAAAGAGTTCCAATAATTATTTCCAAAGAATGTCATACTCGGTTCATAAAAAACGTCATTTAGTAAAACCTTTTGTTTTATGTTCATCAGATGGTCTAACTATCGATGCATATGGACCTTTTCCAGCAACAATGAATGATGCAAAAATAATTGTTGATTGTTTTGAACAAGATGAAGTATAACTGAGTTATTTTTGAAGGATGACTTACTTTTGGTTGATAGAGGCTTTAGAGACTCGAAAGAGTAAAAAAATTTAAAAGTTTTGATGCCTGAATTTTTGGAAAAAAATAAAAAACAGCTCACTTTTTAGCAAGCAAATAATTCAAGGATGATAACAAAATGTCGATTGGTGATTGAAGCAGTACTTTAAAAAGTACTTTAAATGGTACTTTAAAGGAATCGTTTCGTGCTTTGGGACAAGTAAAAAACAAAATGTTTACACATATAATGGTCGATTTTAGAATTTGTTGTGCAATAATAAATAAATTTTTCATGCCTAAAATATCAGATAAAGATAATTGGGAGATTATAGCTCGAAATATGAAATTAAAATTAGACATTCCAAATAAATTAGAAATGGTTGTTAAAAGTGAAGAATTTTCAAATTCATCGGAATTTATTGACATTGACAAAGTGGAATTCATAGACAATTTTCCAAAGCTAAGCTATGACTACATTTTGAATATTATAACTCTTGGAACATACCCATTAAAACAATGTTATAGCTATTTAGCAGAGCATTTTAATAAAGAGTCAAAATTAAAATTAAAAATAAGTAGAAAAACAAGCTTAACGTTTGGGAATTCACAAGTTTTGTTTGCAAAAATTCAATCTAGACACTCAAATTGAACAAGTTATAGAGTTTATGTCAGTTATCCAATAGAAAAGTGTGAAAATGAGGGCGAATTAATAAATGGTTGGTATTGTACTTGTAAGAATGGGACCAGAACAGTTGGTTGTTGTTCACACATAGCGGCAATTATTTATTATTTAGGTTGTGGTCGTTATCTAGAAAAAGTCGAAAATCCAGCTGGATTTTTAACAGAATTCTTCAAAAAAAGTTATTTTGACGAATCGACCGATGATGATTTAGAATTGAAAAGTCAAAAACCTCTCTTAAATAAAAAAACTAAAGGCAAAAAATATAATGTTATTTTTTCAACCGAAGAGGAATATTCAGAAAACGAAATAATTATTAATGAGCTAGAATCCTCAATTAAACGCTCTCTTTCTTTCGCTGAAAAACCTGATGAGAAAAAGAAACAGAAAATTAATTCAGAGATGAATCTTAATCTAAATATTATTTTTGAAGATTTTTTGAACCATGTCCTAAATTGAGGCGGTAGAATTATTGAAAATGGACGAGTTACACGAATGAAAATAAAAAATACCTGTACAATTGATTTTTTACTTGGTCTATGGTTTTCCGCAAAAAAAAAGAAGCGATTTTATAAAACTTTTAATGGAAACTAAACTTCAAATTAAAGAAATTCTTGCGGAAATAATAAACTTTATAGAAGCAAATAAATGGAATAAGTATTTCTTAAAAAGAAAACAAAAAATTAATTGAATTATTTAGAGCCTTAAAAAACTGCGATAAAATCGTGGATTAATCGGGCTAAGGTCAAAATATATCGAAGATCGGTGAAACTATTATAAAGCATGAAAGTGGATACAAATAATGTCAAATTGAAATTAAAGCTTCTAATAAGCAAAATAAAAAGAGAATAAATCCAAGCTTCTACAGTATGTCAAAAAAATTTAGAAAATTTAATATTTTTTTTAAGGGTTTGTTTTTAGAAAGCTGCGCGGTTAAAATAAAAAAAATAAATAAATTTTTTTACTTGAATCTTATTGAGAGAATAATTTTTTATCTAAAAAGTACAAAAACTAGGATAGTTTAAAAAAAATCGAGATTAACAATTCGCAAAAAAAAGAGAGAGATATATATAAAAAGTTTACAAAGTTTAGAACATATTATTTTAAAACATCTAAAATGACCGCCTTAAGCTTAAATACTCTCAGCCAGTGATGGATCTCGCCGACCCAGTCTTTATGAGGGCGAAGAAAATTTTAAACCATGAAAATAAAGCTAAATAATATCTATAGGAAATTTTCTATGAAGAATACGATTTTTACGGTCAAATATTTACTTAAGAATTTTTATTTTCTTTTGTTTCCTATTTTAAAAATTTTCTTAAGTCCTAAAGACTGGGTCCTTGGGAGGGCGAGATCCGCCACTGCTCTCAGCCACACGTTTTGGCATAGATTCAATCATGTTCTTTACTAAATCACTAGAAATTTTGAAACATTCATTAAAAAGAACGCTTTTTAAATGCTCTACTGACTTAATCTTTGTATTGACCATTTTATGGTAAATTTATGACCAAAAATTTCTATTTGATTAATATCAGGTTATCTTTAGCACCAGGACCGATATTTGTTTTTCTTGAAGCCAGTTTCGAACCGAACGAATATTATGTGAAATAGCCCCATCTTGCTGAAAAATCCAATCTTGACTCTGATCAAAAAAATTTTTGCTGATGGTTAAAAGTGATTTTTCAGGGTCTTCATTTACACATACTGATTTATTCTGCCTGTATAAATAGTGCAACATACAGTACATTTGTGATTAATACATCCCCAAATTCCAATCGAACCTCCACCATTGTGAAAATTTGATAAGCAAAACTTACTTTAATACTTTTCGTTTTCGACACTTTTTAGGAAAACTATTGACTGTCTGTTTAATACTTGAAATTAGATTCATCACTGAAAATAGCTTTTGATCAGTCTTTAACAGTCCATCTTTTTTGTAATTTGCACCATCTTAACCTATTAAACCAGTCAAATGCAATCAAAAAAGGATTTTTTATAGCAGTATATGACTTTATATTTTTCTTTAGTAGCTTTTTTCTTTAGTTACACCAACATTTGGAAGCTTAGAAATAAAGTCAGATACTAGATGTCTTTAGCTTATTGTAGCATTGATTCTGCACTTTCTAAAATTATAAGACTCATCTCGGCTGGTAAGCTTTCGGGTCTCCCAGATCTTGGTAATTCTTTCGTCATGTAGGTCAAAATTACACTAAGTCTGAAACACACATTTACTCAATACTCCGACTAAATCAGCTATTTCTTTATGAGAATTTGTCTTATCTTGGCTCTGTACAGTAAATTTCAATTCGTCATTTCAATTCATTCAAATTGCTATAACTTTTGAATAGAAAGTGATAAACTTATTCTGTAAATTGCTACAAAGTGTAACAATTTTGCAAAATTTACACGCCATTGAAAAAGCTTTTATTTGCATTTTGCAATTTTTTGGCAGGCCAATATTTTCGGGTGTAGCAAAATTGTTACATTTAGTAGCAATTTGCAGAATAAGATTATCACGACCTGTTCAAAAGTTATAGCAATTTAAATGAATTGAAATGACGAATTGAAATTTACTGTACAGAGCCTCTTATCTTTCAATAGCCAAATTTTATGCAACCCATGAGCCTCAGTTACTTTTTTTTGCCCAATTTTAATGAAAATCAACAGTTTGATACAGCTCAGTAAAACCGGCACTATATTATTTTATAAAAATTTTTTTCATAGAAAATTTTTGTAGAAATTTTTATAGAAAGGACAATGTAACATTACCATGTTAATTCCGCCCCCAATTTTCTAAAATAAAAATTACATTTTTAACTTTTCTGAAAAATGTCCGAAATGTAATAGAGTACGATTCAAAGATCTCCCTAAAAATCGATACTTTTCAATACAATCAGAGAATATTCTTGAAATAGCTAATCGTTTGAACCCTAAAGTCGAATTAAAACTCAATGATTTAATATGCATTAATTGTTATAACAAAGCTTCAAGAATGGTAGCCAATGATACTATTAATGAATGTGAATTATTAGTCGAAAATGCATGTATGAGTCAAGTCGTAGAGATTAAAGATACTTCAACTAACGAAAATATAGATTATAATTTAAAGAATAATGTTTATAATATACCGGCTAATGGAGCAAGTGTAAATTTTAAATCACTTGAAGAAAGTAATAATTTACAGAGTATTTTTGTTGACCTACCAAAATCATTTAGTTCACATAAGAGTTCTTCCTGTTGAGGCCAAAACACAAGTTATGGTAACAAAAAGTATTTATATTTCAAAAGATACAAGGGTATGTTCGAATCATTTGGACATTTTTTAATTCAAGATATAATTAATATGATTGTTTCAACTAAACGAGAAGTTAAAATGAGTAAAGAATCAATAAAAGATCTAATCGAGAGCTTAATAGAGATTCTAAAAAAAATAGTATGTTTGAAGATTTTGCAAATGTAAATAAATTAAATGATTTCACATGTAAGCAAACTACTGGATTAACAAAAGACGAATTTATTATTCTTGAGGGATATTTAGATGACATGAAAGATTCAAGAATCAGAACAAAGTCACAGGCCTTAGCTATTTTTTTATTTTGGCTAAAAACAGGTCTAAATCAAGAAGCAATAAAAGCTCACTTCAAACTTGATCCAAGAACAGAAATTAGTCGTTATTGTGAACAAGTTCGGAGGTGTCTGTTTGAAAATTTCGTCCTAGAAAATTAAGGTTCAAAATCTTTAAGTAGACAAAAATGGTTGTCCCAAAAATAAGACTTCAATAGAGCTGGGTAATATCTCAAAAAATTCGTCTTTTTGAGCTCTTTCTTATGGTATATAGCTTTTGGTTTTTTATTTTCTTAAAATCTGAAATTCGCAAAAAATCACTGTATAAATTTTATTTTTGCTTTTATTTTTTCAATAAATTCAATCGAAATCTAGATAAGTAATTAACTTAAATTGTAAGGTTTTGATGTTTATAAACTTTATTAGCTTCGAAAAATAAACGGTCGTATTCTAAAAATTCTTTCAGAAAAACATCCTAAAATCATAAATAACAAAAAAAGTTGAAGTTAAAGAAAAATTTGACTGTTCATTAGTTAAAAAGTGGTCAGTGGATAAATTTTATTTTTGCTTTTATTTTAAAAATTAATTTTCTTAAAAATAAAAAAGTTTGAACAATAATAGACCTAAAATTGAGATTCTCCGTATTCGATTTACCCAAAAATCATATTGATGAAAATTTGGAAAATTTTTTTACGGGAGTGTAAGGAGGCATCAAATTTTCGTGACATTTATAGAATTTTTGCTTAAAACTAAAAAGAAAAGTATATAAGTGTAGGGGTCGTATATAAGTATTTTTTGGCTCAGAATTGAAATTTAAAATAAAAAAATGAGTGTATAAGACTAAATTTAGAGATACCCCAGGGTGTATTACTTTAAAAAGTGATTTTTTGCGAATTTCAGATTTTAAGAAAATAAAAAACCAAAAGCTATATACCATAAGAAAGAGCTCAAAAAGACGAATTTTTTGAGATATTACCCAGCTCTATTGAAGTCTTATTTTTGGAATTACGACCGGGTGTGTGTTTTAGTAAAAAATTAGGGGTGTGCCTTTTTCAGGTATCCAAAATATTTTGTTAAAATTTTTAGTTTTTTTTTAAAACATACAGCAACATACATTTACCGTCAAAAGAGTTCCAATAATTATTTCCAAAGAATGTCATACTCGGTTCATAAAAAACGTCATTTAGTAAAACCTTTTGTTTTTTGTTCTTCAGATGGTCTAATTTTCGATGCATATGGACCTTTTCCAGCAACAATGAATGATGCAAAAATAATTGTTGATTTTTTTGAACAAGATGAAGGTATAAATGAGTTATTTTTGAAGGATGACTTACTTTTGGTTGATAGAGGCTTTAGAGACTCGATAGAGTACTTAAAGCAAAAAAAATTTAAAGTTTTGATGCCTGAATTTTTGGAAAAAAATAAAAAACAGCTCACTTTTCAGCAAGCAAATAATTCAAGGATGATAACAAAATGTCGATGGGTGATTGAAGCAGTACTTTAAAAAGTACTTTAAATGGTACTTTAAAGGAATCGTTTCATGCTTTTGGACAAGTAAAAAACAATGTGCTTACACATATAATGGTCGATTTTAGAATTTGTTGTGCAATAATAAATAAATTTTTCATGCCTATAATATCAGATAAAGATAATTGGGAGATTATAGCTCGAAATATGAAATTAAAATTAGACATTCCAAATAAATTAGAAATGGTTGTTAAAAGTGAAGAATTTTCAAATTCATCGGAATTTATTGACATTGACAAAGTGGAATTCATAGACAATTTTCCAAAGCTAAGCTATGACTACATTTTGAATATTATAACTCTTGGAACATACCAATTAAAACAATGTTATAGCTATTTAGCAGAGCATTTTAATAAAGAGTCAAAATTAAAATTAAAAATAAGTAGAAAAACACGCTTAACGTTTGGGAATTTACAAGTTTTGTTTGCAAAAATTCAATCTAGACACTCAAATGGAACAAGTTATAGAGTTTATGTCAGTTATCCAATAGAAAAGTGTGAAAATGAGGGTGAATTAATAAATGGTTGGTATTGTACTTGTAAGAATGGGACCAGAACAGTTGGTTGTTGTTCACACATAGCGGCAATTATTTATTATTTAGGTTGTGGTCGTTATCTAGAAAAATTCAAAAATCCAGCTGGATTTTTAACAGAATTCTTCAAAAAAAGTTATTTTGACGAATCGACCGATGATGATTTAGAATTGAAAAGTCAAAAACCTCTCTTAAATAAAAAAACAAAAGGCAAAAAAAAAAATGTTATTTTTTCAACCGAAGAGGAATATTCAGAAAACGAAATAATTATTAATGAGCTAGAATCCTCAATTAAACGCTCTCTTTCTTTCGCTGTAAAACCTGATGAGAAAAAGAAACAGAAAATTAATTCAGAGATGAATCTTAATCTAAATATTATTTTTGAAGATTTTTTGAACCATGTACCAAATTTGGGCGGTAGAATTATTGAAAATGGACGAGTTACACGAATGAAAATAAAAAATACCTGTACAATTGATTTTTTACTTGGTCTTTGGTTTTCCTCAAAAATAAGAAGCGATTTTATAAAACTTTTAATGGAAATAAACTTCAAATTAAAGAAATTCTTGTGAAAATAATAAATTTTATAGAAGCAAATGAATGGAATAAGGCCAAATCTCTATGGATATTAAAAGTTTTAAAATTAAAGTTAAACGCCGAGATGGTTTTCGATACAATTGGTGATCAAACTGATATGATTGATATTCATTTAAATGAAATACAACAATTTCGATCATATCTTGCGTGTTCTTGTGGGAGAAATCACAATTTTTCAGGTTCAATGATTAGTTTTCTAAAAGATGGAGAAAAAATTTATATTTCAATTAAAAAACAATCATGCAATAGATGTGACAAAATTTCAGATGTAAAGACTACTTTTTCGAATATTCCATTGTTTTTAATTATAGAAAATAGTCAAAAACTGCCAATTAATCCAATTGAACTTGAGAGAGAAATTGAAATAAATGGATTTACCTACGAATTTTTATTTACAACAATTTACACAACTGATTTTGATGGTCATTTTGTTTGCGTCTATAATATAAATAGTGAATTTTTCTTAATAGACGACTTATCCCCTAGAAATTTTGAGAAAAATATTCCAAAAGTTAATTGTTTTTCTGCTTTTTATTTAAAAAAGAATTAAAATATTGAAATTGAAAAAATTAGTTGAATTTTTTGAGAATATTAGGAGAAAGGAAATATACTTTTTTTGTTAGCTTTTAAATTTTTGATTATTAGGAAATAATTTGAAAAAATAAAATAAAGAAAAATTCATTTTGAAACGTAATTTAATATAGTTCCCAGTTTTTGTTTCGACTGTCGATAGGCTAGTTTTAATCCTAGGAAGATTCTCTTCAATTTAAGGTACAAATTGTCCACTTACACTCCGAAAAATTAAAATCAATCCCAACCCTTAATTATAATTTTTTTTATAATTATCTTAAGTAGCTAAAATTTATTTTTTTTAAAATAATATATAGGTATTTCGATACCTCATTTTAAAGAGAATTTTATTTTGCATCAATGAGTTACGAAAAAATAAAAATGATTAAAACATTATCAGAATCTGTTTTAATGTGAAACAAACTTCAAATAAATTTTGACATTGATCGGTAGGATGCCAATTTTTTTTTCGACTTCCAATGGGCTAGTTTTAATCCTAAGAAGATTCTTTTCAATTTAAGGTACAAATTATCCACTTACACGCCGAAAAATCTAGTGGCAAAAAAAGGGCTATATCCTACAATCTTCTTTATTTCATATAAATTATTTATAGAAATTTTCATAAAAAAAGATAAAAGAAAAAAGTTTTATCGAAAAAAAAGATATAAAAAATAATCAACCTTAATGACACTTTAATTTTATAAATTTTAATTTAAATACACAATCAACTTTAAAAAAAATGCATCTTTCAAATCTTTTTAATAACGACTAAGTGTAATTTCAAAAAGAAATAACTGGAATAATTTAGTCTTTTCGACTTTAGACGGATGCCTAAAAGTTAGAATTTAAGTTAGAATTAAAAAGATTTTCAGTATTAAGAAAATGACTTAATCTTGTATGTGAATAAATAAATTTTAAAGCAGAAAATATTAAAAATTAACTATTAAAAGCAATTTCTATGAAACTTTTTTCTATTAACTTTTTCTATGAAAAAAGTTTCTATAAAAATTTCTATGAACTTTTTCTATAAAAAATATTTCTATGAAAATTTCTATGAACTTTTTCTATAAAAAAATTTTCTATGAAATGAATCGATCCCGTAAAACCAAGGATTCTAATAACCGAAATTAACAATTTATGTATACAGGGTGCAATTAAACAATAAATAAGACGTTACAAACTATGTATGACAAAAAAAATGACAAGGATTATTAAGGTGTGGCAAAATTTTTGGAAAAAAATGAATGTCCTAAACTTTGTAGACTAATTTTTTTTATTTAATTTTTTCAATGTATTTTTTAAAAGAGTTCTGAAGTGTTCAGAAATATTTTTTTGGACAACCTTGATATTAAAAAGAAGCTAAAAAGATAATCTTTAAGATAATATAGTTTGTATTCCAAAACAATTTCTTTTTATTTTAAATTTTCATTTCTTAAAAATTTTTGAATAATTTTTTTAGGTTGTTCTAAATTTTCTAGACATAGTGTATTCAAAGAAGAATTCTCTGGATTTTTGCCATTTAATAAATTGAATTAAAAAATTTAACTTAAATGGTGATCAATTTTCAAAAATTTAAAACTACTTGAGACATTATGAAGCTTTAATAAAATTTTATTTTGAAAAAAAAATCGAAAAAACATAAATACAATTAAAAAAAAATTAACGAGTTTTTATAAATCGTTTTAAAGCAGTTTTAAACATATTTCTAAAACCATGACTCAATGTTATATAACAAACCGGATTAGTTGCCGAATTAGCCAGTGCTAAACATAATGCTATCGGATAGACATGTGTTGAAAACATGCTACTTATTGTTTCGGATTGCTTGTTATTTAATGAATCTGTTTTAACCTCGGATTGCTCCCAATAGAATATAAAATCAATAAGTAATGACATAAAATGATAGGGAAACCACGATAAAATAAATAAAAAAACTAATATTATTAAAAGTTTAACAACTCGACGACGACTTCTTATTAACTTATGTATAGCCAATTGGTTTCTTGGTGATTTGATTAACTGTGACGTCGAGTAAGGTATTATTCTATCATTATTATTTAGTCTATTATTTAATTTTTGTTCCGCAGAGATTCGTTTTTCAAGTTTAAGATTTGAATGTGAATTAACATGACCTATTTCGTCAGACGATTTCTTATTTTTTAGCCGTTTTTTCTTTAGCTTTAATTTAGCAAAACATGATTTTTCAGATTCTAAATTATTTAAATTATTTTCAATTGAAGAGGCGTCTATTAGAGAATATTCCATTTCTTCTTGAGAATCTTGATGCTGTAAATTTTTAGGATTTCGATGATTTTGCTCAATTTGATTTAAATCCTCATTTCTATTATCACCTTTAAATATTTTATTATTGATTTCATGGTCTCGTTTGATAGATTGATAATTATTGGTTTTATTTACTGGTTTAGAGCTAGCATATCTTCTTCTTTTATATAAACTTTCACGATGAGAATTAAGGTCATTCTTATTTTTAAGATTCAAACTTTTGAATCTTAAGCTACTAAAGTTCATTTTTATAGAAGATGAACTGGTTTTAATACTTAACCTATCATGATTGTCTTCCAAATTAGATCCTCCTTTTAATGAATTCATATCATGTAAGCTTTCAGGTTTTTTTTCAACGAACCATAATGTTCGACTTATTTTGACATAAGCGTACGACATAAAAATTATTGGAAATATAAATAGTGTGCATATTAAAAGAACTTCATAGCATAGCTTCGCTTCAAATTCAGGCCAGCTCTCGAAACACATATTAAAAACAAAAAACTCTGCATGATTCTTGTATATTTTTCTTTTTTCATATTTAAACACTATTAAAAGAGGTGACATAATAAAAATAGACAAAATCCATGTGAGAAATAAAATTAATTTGACTTTGCGATTGGTGCATATTGACCTAGCTTTCATAGGTTTATATATGATATAATAGCGATCAATACTAATTGCGGTTAAGGTCATAACACTAACCGATAAAGAGACTCCTTGAGCAAAACTACTGAAACGACACATAAATTCTCCGAAAACCCATTCTTTAGTAATATATCTACTCGCCGTAACTGGTATACAAATAAATATGACGAGTAGGTCTGATACAGCCAAATTTGTTATAAATTTATTAGTCATTGTTTGCATTCGTTTATATACTAGAACAAAGTAAATAACAATAAAATTTCCAAATAGCCCAATCAAAAATATCAATACATAAACTATAATGAAAAAAATATCAACCCAGCGTTTATTTAATTGATCAAAATTAAGACTCGAACTATCTAATGTGAGATTAGTCGAGTTAAAAAATTGCTCTAAATCAAAAAAGCTGTCATCTATATCGTTTAGATTTGAGTCATTCACATTGGAAGACTGTGAACTAAAGAAATCATAATTTGTTTTAAACATTTTAGTGCATTCTATTAAATTTAATTTCTTTTTAAATCTATTTTTGGTAATAGAAAAAAAAATTTTAATGTTTAAAATATTCAATAAAATACTTTATCAAGTAATTCAAATTTTTACGCTTTTACCAAGATTTAATTAAATTTTTTTAATTCTCTTTAAAATTATTTACTTAAAATCAATAAAACGAGATTTAAATTGGTACTAAATAAAAATATACAGCTCACTCGGAAATGTTAATAGTTTATATTTTAATAGACATGCGTCCAAAGTATGGTTTGCATTTCATTTTTTTATTGGTTATTTTACGTCTATTTAACCGAGTGCTATAGTTTATGCCTAAAGAAATTGAGTTTCTCATGTGAGATGCAGACATTCGTAGAAAGATTTACTACCATTTGGAGACTTTTTTTTGTTAGAGACTTTAACTAAAATTTGTTATTTGGATACTTTATCAATTAGAGACTTTTCTAAAAAATATTAATTAATGACTTATATCACTTCGAGACTTTATTAAATAAATGATTGATTAATGATAATATAAAGTTCTAATTTGAAAATATTTTATATCTAAACAAGCATCATTATAATGTTGAAATTGACTAAATAAGAGCATGAACGAATATACTGTTTAAGATGTATCACTTGGTCATTTAAGTTTACCAAAAGATTTTCATATAATCAACAGATACGCCAGATTCAATTAATTTAAATAGGCGTATAAGCTCATAACTATCTGAATGAGCTTTAGTAATCCAATTATTTAGTTTATGGTGAAAACCTTTTTTATGGTTGTTAGTACGTGAGCCAATTATATTAGCATGATTCCTTAAGTCTTTACTAAAAGGTTGATTATCAACAGTTAAATCAAACTCTCCACTTAAATTAATGTCATCGGTGTGTTGAAACTTTTCAGTATTTTAATGCTTTAGCTCTATATGTTTTTTGTTCTATTTTATTTCTTTTTTAATTTAAAAAAGCAGCAACTTACTCATGATCTACACCAAAACTAACTAAATTGGCCAACTCATCATCAAACATCTTTGGTACACTCGTCTGTTCTGTTCAATTATTCGTATCTCTTCTAACAAACTATTGTATTCAATATTAATCGTGTGCATTTTCTACATTATTTAGACTACCAAGTTAATCAAAAGTTGTAACTGAAGCTTTACAATTTTTATTTTGACATCTCCAATATTCAGATTTATATTTGTTGACTCTTTTAAAAACATAAATAAATTTTTCAATAACAATAGCTTCTGTACCTTTGTTAGTTTCAGTTCTTAAAAAACGAATATTAAAAGCCATATCAATATCCATTTCCTCGGAAAAAATTGACTGTTGAGCGATTCAGAATCAACATCCATTTTTAAAAATTTTAAATAATTATTCAAACTGTTTGGATAAATACATTTATATGAAGAAATTTTTTTTTAATTGTTTGTTTTTATTTTTCGAATACAAAACTAAAAATTAATTTTAAAATGGCAAGTCTCTATTTGTAAGAGCTTCTAAAAATACTGGTCAATGTTTTCAAAAGTCTCTAAGAAAAAAAAGTCTCCACTTTGATAAAGTATCCAAAAGATAGTAACCCTCGTAGAAAAATAGTTCGATTTTGTGTATTAGAGCCAAAATAATATTGACTAGCGAAGCAGATTCAAATAAAACGGTATCGAACTAAGTCGACATTATGAATCACCTTTTTTTATTTGAGTTTTGCTAAATAAGTTAAACCAAACAGCTAAAAAAAAATTAATCTCTTGAGAAAAATGTATTTTTTAGGAAAAAAAATGATTTAATTTTTCCCAAATCAAATCACAAAACTAAAAAGCCTAAGCAGGATAAAAAGTTTTCTTTTTATAACTTTTAAAATTAAATAATTAATAAAATTAAAAAAATTCTCGGAAATACTATTAAATTAAAATATTTCATAAAAAGAAAATTTAAAGGAATATTGATGTAATTTTTAAAGAAATTTAATAAAAAAAATGAGTGGATATTTAAAATTTAATTAATATATTGATTTAATTAAATTAGAATGGTTTTATAGTTCTAAAAATGTTTCAATATTTAATTATATTAAAATTTTTCAATTTATGCTAGAGTATGCTCTGATAAAATCTGAAAACATTTTATTTCAAATAAACAAAAAATGTGAATTTTTTAGTGAGTCTTAATATCAAGAATGAATTGGTATATCTTTAGAGTTTTTTTAAATGAGCCTAAGTTAAATACAAATGATTTTTAATCATAAATAATGAACAAGTGAAGTGAAATTTACATCTTTAATAGCTTAATAGCTAGAAGGGAAAGCAAACAAATTGAATGATTAGTGGAACTTTACTGAAGACTTAGATATTCGTTATGACAAACAACTGATCTAAAATAGATTTGAATATCAAGTTCCTTAATCTAGATGTCCCTAATTAAGATGTGATAAAATTCCTTGTTTTTTTTCTAATAAGAATCAAAACTATATTAAAATAAATAGTTTAAGAAAATGTAAAAAAAAATGGAATATTAATTATTTCTTCATTTTAAAGGGAAATGTAATTCCTTTAAAAGAATATTTTTTATAAAGATCTTCTTTTTTTTAAACGAGTTTCTATTTGTATTTATTGCGATGAACAATAGACAAGCAGCAAACAATGGTATTATTACTGATAAAACAAATACATAACTAAGTTTTAATTAAATTTCAATTTAAAATTATTTCCTTTTCTGTCATCAAACAAATAAATACAGCTTCTCTGTCCTTAAGGTTCAAATTCAATTATTTTACTTAACAGTTAAAAACAAAACGCTTTTCTTTTTAATGTTATTCAAATAATCGTCGAGAGATTTTAAAGTTCTAATTTGTGTATACAATTGTTATATAAGATAGATACTTGGATTGAAAAATTGATAGAAAAAAAAAAGCTTTTTTTAATTGAATTCTCTTCAATAATCTCTTTATGGATCATTAGATATAAATAAAAATCAAGTCGATTTTTTCAATTCATGATAACACTGAACACAGTTATAAGCTTTTTATAAAGATCTGTTTGCATAAAATCTTTTAAACATGCTAAATAAAATATACATTGACTATGAATGCGCTTTATCTCCAAATAAAAATGCTCAAAAATCTATTTAATAAAAAATGCTTATAATTTCTAGCCTAATGAGAATCTGAATATCTTTAAGGTAATTAGTTCTTCATATTGTGTAATTATTTATAAGTGTAATTGCCTAAAATCAGGAAAAACGAAATAAATTTATTATCTTTTTATTTTTAAAAATAATATTTTAAAATTTAGCTGAAGGATGCTCCCTGGTAAAATTTTTTTTTCAAATATTTAAATATTATAGAAATATATTACTCAAAATTATTTAATTAACCTTTGAGGTTGATTATTTTTATGAAATGACGAATAATCAATTGATTGAAAAGAAGCTGACTGAAATATTTTATACAAAATATTTTCTTTAGCACTACTTTACTTTTATCCCCTTAAGTTCTGTAAACAATTACACCGATTTTAATTATTAAAAAAAAATTTAAAAAAAGATGAAACAAAAAAAAACATTGAAAATTTTTTTTCTGAATTTAAAGAATATTAGTGTTGACTCGAAATTAAATTTATTGACAACATTTATTTGTTTGATTGTGAAAGCTTCAAAAGCAAACATGTCAGAGGTTGATGAAACTAATGATAAATTAAGAACAATCGTTTCAGGTTCTAGAACATCATGGGTGAAAGAAAATAAAAAATCAATCCTTAACCCATTAAATTAGACGAATAGTAAATCTTTTAAAGCATTCGATTATGTAATAAAAGCATGTCCAAGAAATCCAGCTTTTAATTTTACTTAAACCAAACAACGCCAAAAAAGTTTTCAACTCTTGTTTAACTGTTTTTTTCTTTTCATTGATTTTTGTAAATTATTTATTTTTATAGAAGTCTTTAATTAATTACTTTACATGGAAATTATGTGAAAAATTTTTTTCGTTAATTCGACATTTTGGCCAGATTAAAGAGAGTCCACTATAACTCCCATGACCTTCCTAAAGAATTATTTTTTAAAAATCAAACAAATTTGTTGAAAATATTTAAGAAAACATTGATAAGTTTGCCAGAAGTTTTTTTTTTAATTTGTCTCTAATTATTTGCCGAAAAAATATATTTAATAATTCTTTTTCATAAATAAACCATTCTTCAACCTTTTCTCTAGAGTCATACTTATTTTAGTATTAGATTAAATTAGTTTCAAAAAAGCATTTTACAGCTTTAAGACTGATTCAGTTATTAAATTAAAATTGGATAGAAAAAAATTAGTTTAACGAGAGAAAATATTAATTTATCTTGCAAAAATTGCCCTATCTTTTTGACATAGTCCTATCTATTGGCCAAGAATTTCGAATTTCTTTAAAATCAGCCTAATGCAAATTTCAGAAATTCAAAAAATAATTATTTCTATTCAAAAGTTTTTAGATTTTATTGTATTATTTATTAAAAAGCTTGATGATTGGAGACCGGAAAGCTTACGATTTTGAAATAACTAACGATTATTCAAATTTAAAAAAATTCAATTATTTAAGTTTTTTTTTCCATGCTCATTTTGTTAAAATTTATTTTAAGAGAAGCTGCATGGATTTATAAAAACTTGAAAAAAATCGAGTCATTCTAAACTAAGCTAAAATTTGAATCGAAAATAATTTTACCAATCAAAAATTATAAAATATAATATCGTAATTATTCATCAAAAATAAAATATTTTAAAGGGTTTAAAGAAAAAATTGGATAAGGAAATTTACTTAGGATGTTTGTGCTCTAAATGAAAATCTACTTCCGTAATTTATATCAAATACAAAATTAATTTAAATTTTTTACATAAAATTTTTAACTAAAAAAGTTATTTACAGTGTTAAGTTTTTAAAATTTAGTTGGTTCAGATTACATTCATTTTGGCTTTACTAGAATACGCTTATATTTCAAATCGTATTCTCTGGAATAATTTGCATAGTATATAAATGAGATTTTAATTAGGTGGAAGAAAATAATTATTAAATTACAATCACAAAATATTTTTATTAAATTCACTATGACTCTAATTCAGCCTAAACCATTCTTTTTTCTTAATTTGTTTTCTAACTTAATTTAAAAACATTATTCAAAATAAATTTGCATTTTTAAAATGCAAAAAAGACAAAAAAAATTCAAATCATCGAAATATTTATCGCCATTTTTTCTTGCTCCCTCTCTTATTGCACTCAGAATTATATATTTGAAATTGATAAATCAGTTTCAATTTAAACTGAAATCTAAATTTTAACTCGTGTTCCAATTTTAGCACATATACATTCGATTCATATTTGGCTAAATTTTAACTTAAGCTAGATTTGAAATGTCTATTTTTAATTAAATCTCTTAGCGAAAAAGTTTTCTAATGCAAATGCACACCTCTATTTATTAGTCGAAATTTTAATGTAACCAAAATGCATGCTCATATTTTAAATTTAATCTTTCAAGGCTCGATTCACCCACATGGGAATAAAAAGGCTAATTTATTTTAAATAAATATATTTTTTTTATAGGTTTTGAAGTTATCTAGTTTAGAAAAATGGCTGATGATTCAAGCAGTGTAGCTAGCGATACCGAAAAGGAAGTCGGTATTACTATTGCCGAAGATTTAGTAGTTACTAAATACAAAATGGCTAGTGAAATAACCAACCGTGTTTTGAAGGAATTAGTAGATAAATGTGTTCCAAATGCTTCTGTTGTTGAGTTATGTACTTTTGGTGATAATCGTTTGACCGAAGAAACCGGAAAAGTTTTTAAACAAAAAAAAGATCTTAAAAAAGGCACAGCTTTTCCAACTTGTATTTCAGTAAATAATTGTATCTGTCACTTTTCTCCTTTAAAAAGTGATCCAGATTACATAGTAAAAGATGGTGACTTAATCAAAATGTATTTTTTCGAATTTTTATATAATTTCGAATTTTTTTTTATTAATTAATTTCAATTATTAAGAGATCTTGGGTGTCATATTGACGGTTTCATTGCTGTTGCTGCCCATACTTTTGTTGTTGGTGCTACTAAAGAAAATAAGGCCACTGGTCGTAAAGCTGACGCTGTTCTAGCTGCTTACCATGCTGCTGAAGCCGCTTTACGTCTTTTAAAACCAGGATCAAACGTAAATTCTAAATAAGCAAAATTTAATTTGACAATTTGAATTGACTAAATATTCTATAATACTAAAGAACTATCAAGTTACCGAAGCTATCGATAAAATCTCTGAATCTTATAAATGCAAGCCAGTCGAAGGAATGTTATCATATCAATTAGAAAAAGACGTTATTGACGGAACTAAACGCATTATCCAAAACCCGACTGAGTTACAAAAGTAATAATTAGAATATTTTTTATATAGTTTTTAAAATTTTAAAAATTAATTGCTTAAACCAAAAACAGGAAAGAGGGCTGTGAAAAATGTGAATTCGCCGTTCATGAAGTTTATGCTTTAGATGTTTTAGTCAGTACTGGCGAAGGCAAACCAAAAGAAAGTGAAGTCAGAACTACTGTTTATAAGAGAAAAAATATTATTTATCAATTAAAAATGAAGACTTCCCGTGCCTTTTTCAGTGAAGCCGAAAAAAAACACGGTCTTATGCCATTCACTTTAAGATCTTTTGATGATGAAAAAAAAGCCAGATTAGGTGTCATTGAGTGTGCTAAACACGACTTAATGGAACCATATCCAGTTTATTTCGAAAAAGAAGGCGAATTTGTTGCCGAATTCAAATACACTGTTTTGATCATGCCAAATGGTACTATGAAAATCAGTGGATTACCAGTTGATTTAGATGCTTATCAAACAGAAAACCAAATCACAGACGAAAGTCTAAAGGTGATTAATAAATATTTAACAAGCTTTAATGTAAAGAATAAAATAAACTTTTTTTTTTTTTTTTCAAGAATTTGTTACAATCTTCTTTGGCTATCAAAAAGAAAAAGAAGAAAAACAAAAAGAAAACTGATGCTGGTAAAAAAGAAGGCGAAGCTGAAAGTGAAGACGAAGAGGAGAAAAAATAAACTTTTTATAATTTACATATTTAAATTATATTCCATAATAAACATCTTCTCTATCTGAAATTTAGTTTTTTTTTTAATAAAATTTTTATTTTTCAAAAAAAAAATGATTAGATTCTTTTTCTAATTGCATTTAGAACTATTAAAGAGCTTTTATCATCACAACTAAAACTTGACTTTTCTTTTTCAAATGGCTTTAATCTAAGTTGCAATTTTCCTATTTGCTTATCAGTTTGTTTCTTTTTATTTTCTGTTTGTTTTATAGTCTTTTTGAATACATCAACTGTTATATAAGTGCTTTCATCATTAGTATTTGTGTATTCACGATTAACGTCAAACGAAACATTCGGAAAAAATTGATTTTTGTAATCTGAGATTATATTTTGATTACCTTGAAGGACAAAACTTGTTTGTACTTTACTTGAATCTGTTTTTATAAAATCAAACTTAATTTTCAAATCTGTATTTAAATTTTAAAATAAAATATGATTTATTTAAAAGAAAGTTTTCAAGTTTCAGGTTACCTTGATCGCTTCCGCCAATCCTCTTGCTTCTGTCTTTATAACTCTTTTCATGTCTGTTAATCTTAGGAAAATGAATTTTAATATAATTACTTAGATCCTCTCCCTTCTAATTTTTAAAGAGCTATTTATTAGAAAAAAAATCAAAATATATCAATAAAAAAAACGCGGAACACATTTTTATTAATCATATTAAAAAATGGTTGAATTTCTGGGAAAAAGTAAATAATTAATTAGAAAATAAATTCATGAAATTTTAATTGGTGGTTTGGCTTTAACAAAGATAGCTTATGTAATTTAAAAAATGAGAATCATAGGCTCAATCATTTACTATTCCTTCGCTTTTGTTATTACAACTTTTGTTCAAAAATTTGTAAAAGAAAAAAATAAGGAAAATATAAAAATTTTCACACCTAAAAAAAAGCACCCTTTCTAGAGTAATTGAATTTGTGGCTAAATATGTTAATATACTTTAACAAATACAGTACTGCTTGTTACTTACAATTAAAGTATTTATCGAGAGCGGTATTTTATCAATTTTCCCCCGTAAAAATTTCCCCTTTATTTTTCCCCTTTTATTTTTTCCCCCTTTTTAATTTTCCTCCTTAATGAATTCTCCCTTTTAGACCAAAAAAAGATTAACCAATTAAAAATAAAGAAATCATTCATCAATCATTTGATTGAAGAAGTTTACTTATAATTTGATTATATGATATAGGTACACTTTTTTTAAGGTAGGATTTTTTCTTTTCACTTGGTTTTCTAGCTATAAATTATCTAAATTTTAGGTATAGAATTTTATAAAATACGGAAGAAAATATAGAATCTTAGTCACTCAATTTGTTATGGGAAAAGAACCCTGCTATTTTTTTTTAAATAAACTTCGGGTTGTATAGGTATTCGACAGTTTTATTTATCGTATTTCCTCAAATAAATTCAGTCTAGAAAGGATTTTCTTTTCGAAAAATTTTTCAACCATAAAATAGACTCAATTAACACTTAAGTTTTACAGATAGTTTCCCTATTATATACTTTATTTACTTAGTCATGAAAAAAATTAACTTTTTGATTGGCTAGTAATCGATTAAAAATAAAAGGGGGAATTTTTTTAAAGAGGAAATTGATTAAGAGGGAAAAAATTAAAAGGGGAAAATCTTTAACGGGGAAATTTTAAAAGGGGAAAAATTTATACAGAATCATCGAGAGCTTTAAAGTGTTTTTTTTTTTGAGTCGACCCTCGTTCGAATCGATTGAAAACAAAAATGATACTTGCAATCAATAATACATAATAATCTAAAAATTTTCTAAAGTTTTAAATAAGTTGATGGATTGTAACAAAGTGACAAATAGCATTATGTAAGCAGATTGTTCGATCTAAAAGAAAACTACATCAGTGAAGCCCTTTTTGTCATAAAATTTTAATAAAATGTTAATGAGACCTTAATCCTCGAATTGCTTGCTCCCTTTCCATTCCGTATTTCCGTAAGATCATGCAATTTGCAGCCCGGAAATACGCTATTTAGTTATATAATTAATCATTTCAGTCATATTTTTTCACAATTTTAGAATTCTATTTAAAAAAGAAAATTTGAAAATAATTACAGAGTCGTCTTGGTAAAGATCCATAATAGTGTTAGGGTCAGGAGTAAAAATTTTATCTTTTGTTTGACTTTTTATATTTGGTGTTTTTGGACTATTTGGGTCTCTATCTATTAGTTTTGAACATGTTGCAAGTGTTTCTTCATTGTTCAACAATCTTTCATTTTGTATATTCTCAAAGATAGTAGATGGATTTAGTGTACTTGATGTATCAATGGCTATATTGGCTTGGAATGTCTTATTAGCTGTATTATATAAAAGATTAGCATCATTTGTCATTTTATAAGAAGAAAAAAAAACAGTAGACTTTTTTTAAATTAAAGAGGTAATTTAAAAATTCAAATGATAAAAAAATTAGAAAAAAAAAATTGAATCACTAAGAAATTTTTTTTATTTATTTTTTTAAATAAAATTTTCTTTTAAATTTTTTTTTAAATATCTTTGTTGATATGACAGTTAATTTTTTTAATTCTATAACTTGTATATCTAGTTGTGAATAAATTTCATACAAATTAAAATAAAATCTACAAAGTTCCGATCGCAAGTGAAAGTAAAAATGCCAAAGCAACTACGGCATAGCCTGTTTTGTGAATTGTTTGCAATTTAAGACCACGCCCAGAATCCCAGACTAAATGACGTACACCATTTAATGCATGATAACACAATGGAAATGCAAGAATTATTTTAGCTGTTAGTATAACATGTGGATGAACGTTATCACGAACAAATTCGACAACTTTATCAAATTTACCAGTCCATAAAAATGATCCAAAACCAAAGCCAAATACAACTGCAGTCATTGCAGCTCCAGTACCTCTATGCATAATACTTAAATTGGCTGGTTGAGGAAGACGATAAATAGTTAAATGTGGCGACATTGGTCTTTTAAGTTTATCATTTTTCTCCCAAAAAAGTCTGGACTCTTCAGCAGCAGTTCTTGAATATCCATTTGTGCGACTATTTTTTTTAATAAAAATAATTAATTTTATATTTTTATTTGGTAATTTTGCAAACATTTATGTAATACCTCTTTAAAAGAGTTAAATTCTTGGAATTACGAAATAAAATACGAGTAGCTGGGTTGACGATCATTTTGGAAATTGTTTAGCTTTCTAAATTTTAAAAATAAAAAATTTTAAATTGATGCTTTAGGTTTTTTATTTTTGTTTAAATGGGTGTTTGCTATTATAGAAAGCAATGTAATTCAAAGAAGTTATAAAAGAAAGTTATTTTTAAATATATTATGTAAAAGAGAACGCTTTCAAATTAACATAATTTTGAAATTGAAAATTCTAATTTCTATACGCGAAGATTCTCGTAGTTTGAAACTATAATGCGTAAGAAAAGTGCGTTATTAATTTTCTGTTTCATTTTAATCGTGAAATTAACTTAAACTTCTTTCAATTGGTAAAAAAAATTTCATCGTTAAAATTCACCAAATCATAAATCTCCGCTAAAATTTGCCTGTTTTTGAGCTTAAATTTTGTCTAATTACAATATTCCGAAAATATTTGTTATTACAGGCTGTTTCTAACCAAGATTTTGTTTGTCAAGACTTTTTAAAAAAAAATAATAATTTTGTAAAGTGAGCTTTTTTGCAATTATAAATGGTGTTTTTTTACTCAAAGATATTTAGTAAACTAACAAAAATTTAATTAAACATAAAAGAGCTTTTACTTTTCCGTAAAAATTATTGGAAAATAATTACTTAAGAATTTCCAAATTTTTCCCCAAGTTAATTGACTTTATTTCTTTTCAACTACATACAAAAATCAAAAATTCAAAAACTTAAAAAGTTGACTTTAAATTTATACTTAGTTTATTAAAAATTATTATTTTTTTTACTTTAAAACTAAAAAATAGAATTTTTTCTTTTTTGTAACAAATTCATATTTACCCGAAGATAATCAAAAATCTATCATCTATTTTCATTTAAATAGACTTTTAAAAAAAGAATTTTTAGCTTTAATTTAGAAAAAAAAACAAATTTGAGCAGCTCTTCTATGTACTTTTTCTAAGTCGTTTATGTCTATTCCAAATAGGGACATATGTCAAATAAATGTGGACAAACAAAGTATAGATTAGCCTTATTAACTTAATAAATATAAATGGTTAAATGGTAAGTTTTCTAAAAAAGGGAACATTTATAGGGGATGAAGAATTTTTTTTAACCGCTATTTTTAGCTTTTTAAACATATTTAAAATTGTGGTTTCAATTTTTTCATCCCCTATAAATGTTCCCTTTTTTAGAAAAGTTGCCATATAATCGTCAAGATTTTTATATCATCAGCATATGCTTCACACTTGTTTCAATCTCTAACATATCATTTATATAAATCAAAAAAATATTTACTCCAAAACGGAATGTCCTAAACATCATTATAAAATACGGTCGATTGCATACTCACTTTACCTATCCAATGTAACTCTTTGTTAAAAAAAAATGTCTTAAACCATTTAAATAAATGCTCAATAAAGCCGAACAGTTTGAGCTTATAAAACAACTTTTTATGTGAAACTTAATAGAAAACTCTGAGATTTTTATGGATTTTATTGCGAAAAATCCTACAGTAA
>NTPY01000939.1:739147-753935 GCA_002922825.1 Brachionus calyciflorus
CTTTACCTATCCAATGTAACTCTTTGTTACAAAAAAATTTCTTAAACCATTTAAATAAATGCTCAATTAAGCCGAACAGTTTGAGCTGATAAAACAACTTTTTATGTGAAACTTAATAAAAAACTCTGAGATTTTTATGGATTTTATTGCGAAAAATCCTACCGTAAAGTTCCAAATAGAAGAAACACCTATTAAAAGAAACAGTTTCTTCTATTTGGAACTTGCAATTTAAAAAATTCAATATATTTTTTATAAAAAAAATATACTACCGTATTTCCTCAAATAAACGTAACCACAAATAGAAGAAAATTGCTACTATTTGAGTTAAAAATTTAATTTTATTTGAGAAATTTTTAAATATTTTTACTGTCTTTAATAAAAGAAAAATAATTGAAAAATAGCAAGCTAAATGTATTCTGAGAGAATGAAATTTTCTGTTTCGAATAAAAGAAAAAAAAGTGGAAGAGTTTCTTTTATTTGAGACACTTTAATTAGATAAAAAAAAATCGAATAGAAGAAATCCTTTGTTGACCGCCCTTGCTTCTATTTGAGGAAATACGGTAAGAAAAAAACAACGAAATCCAAATAGAAGAAACATTTTTTTAATTTATAATTTATTCACAATTATTCGAGCGTTTCTAGAGGCTTAAAAAGAATGAGTCTTAAAGAGCCAGTCTGTGAGGAGTGTTAGGCGGAGTTTATTAATAATTTTTTTTGACTTTTTTATGACCTTTCCTCTTCAATTACCGTATTTCCTCAAATAGAAGGAAGGGCGTTCAACAAAGGATTTCCTCTATTCGATTTTTTTTTATCATATTAAAGTGTCTCAAATAAAAGAAACTCTTCCACTTTTTTTTCTTTTATTCGAAACAGAAAATTTCATTCTCTCAGAATACATTTAGCTTGCTATTTTTCAATTATTTTTCTTTTATTAAAGACAGTAAAAATATTTAAAAATTTCTCAAATAAAATTAAATTTTTAACTCAAATAGTAGCAACTTTCTTCTATTTGTGGTTACGTTTATTTGAGGAAATACGGCAAATATAATTAAGGATAAATTATGTATTTTTAATCACTATTTTTATTGTATTTTCAAAATAAAAGAAACTGTTTTTTCTATTTGGAATATTAGATATTTCGAAAAAATAGCAATTTTTATTAAATAACGGTCAAATCGTTGTTTCTTTTATTTGGAACTTTACGGTACTTTTCTTAAAAAATATTAAGCAAAATTTTACAAAACATCTAACAAATTTATTTTATTCATATAATAATAAAAATATAATGCCAAACATTAAAAAGAAAAAAAGTTAAAAAAATTATTCAATTTTTTATTATTTTGAAAGATCGCTATTATCATATGTTTGATATTCACTCAGAGCTCTTAACTTATAACAAGCTAAAGAATCTATAAGCCAGGATTTATTAACGCAATCAATATTATTTTGCTTAAGTGTTTCTACGATTTTTGAAGAAATTTTTTTCGCTTTGTCGTCGAATATTACAATCTTTTTTTTCTGAGTATCTTCTATATCGAAATCTTTTGCTTTTCGTCTTACTATGCCACCATTTAGTATGACTAATTGTGTTACATCTTCTAAACTAACTGAATCAGCTCTCAAAAACTCTCCGATAAATAAAAACTCATATGAATCGAATAAAAGCTTTGATGAGGTTCTTGCATTGATTGGACCATTATGAATACCAAAAGATTTGTCTCCTTTGATTTCAAATTTATCAGGCTTAATCATTTGTCCTGAGTTTATACAATTCAAGATCCATGCTACTGAAACTATCCATATTTTTCTTGACAACGCTTTTAAATATTTACTAGTTACACCACACTGTAAATTTTTATCTGCGTCAACAATCAAATGTGTTGTTGTTTCAGTAATGTCGCCAACAACTTGTATTCCATTATTTTCAGCATATTTGTTAATTATACCTCTCATTTCCGCAGGTAGTAAAGAATATGCAAATTCCATTCGAGATTTATTTGAATTGTTTGTTATGTTAGTTAAGGCATGACGTTTAGAGCTTTCTGGTTCTTCACAAATAGTTTGATTTTGTATTGAGTAATGGTCTTTACACAGATTTTCAATTACTTGAAAAGCACTATCAGTTAAGAGTTGTGTCTCTGTGGTTGACTTTTTAGATAAATTTGTTTGCACTGGGACAGAATCAGTCATTTTTTGTGGTCTTGTTTGAACTAAAGTATTTGATAAATCCGCAATTGTATCATTAGCTATGCTAACTCCTAGAATATCATTAGCCATAGGTATTTCTTTAGGATTTTGTGATAGATTATTTTGAGTTATACCAGCCAAATTCGTCTGATTTTGATTATAATTTGTAACATTTAATGAATTAAGAAAAAATGAATGGTTGCCAAAATCAGCTTTTTTGGACTGAGTTAATAATGGTTCTTTAAAAACGTCTTTTTCCTTATTTGAATCAACCAATTCATTCTTGTTATCTTCGGGTTGTTTTCTCTCTGCTAAACTAATTGTATCGGCAATAACAAGCGGGTTTTCATTCTCCTTGCTGTTTTCTTTGTTATCATCAAAAATAATAGTATTTTCGTTTTTATTTTCAATAGAAGCTCGTCTTAAATTTCCGCTTCCTATTATAGCTTGAAGTCTATTAGATGATTTAGATAGAGTCTCATTTATCTCTCGAATATCCTCTCTAAAATTCCTATCGTCCATTTTTATTGGAGTAGCCTCAATTATTAGATTTTGATTTGATATTCTGTTATCTTGATAATCTAAAACTTGATTAGTATCATTTCGTATTTCATAGTGTTTTTTAGCGCCTAAAAAAGAGCTCTCTAAGAAACTACCATCATTTTCAAATCTATTTGGATTTATAAACTCCAATGATGGTTTTCTTTTTTGATCCTTTCGAGTAGATTTTTTAAAAGAGTGGTTGGCCGAATTATTTAAAAGCTCAGAAAAATTATTTAAAAAAGTTGTGCTTCGTCGATTAAATGATTCATTTGTTGTTAATTGACTCTCGTTATGATTTAGATTTGCATTAGCATGGCTTAATACAAGTGTATCTTCGATAATTGTTACTTGAGCAGGCGGCGAGTCCGGAATTGATTGTACAGTTTGTAAATTTTCTCTATTTTCAAATGACTTAAAATATTCGCTGAGAATTTGATTCAAAATTTCTGATTCTAATATAAAATAAATTCGATTCATTAAATAAAAATCTAATTTTTTAAAATCAATCAAGCTATTTTCCAGTATATCATCAAAGTTACATTGTGTAGATTGATCAGATTTTTGAACAAGTTTATGCTGAATTTCTGTATTTGTAGCAACCGATCTACTAGATACAGTAGAGCGTTTTTTATTTCTTAAACAGGTCAAGCAAGAAATTGTTATTTGTTGGCTTGATTGAGATAAATTTGAATCAGATTGTGTGCGTTTTAGGTTTGGTGTTTGATTTTTAAAGCGAACTGACTTTTTCATAGAGTCACAATCTTTTGAATCGATTTGTTTCTTGGGTGAGGAAAGATTAATAATTGGTAAAGGTGGATCATTTGGTATTTCATATTCAGCTCTAAGCTTAGGTTCAACTGATTTTGGAAGCTTAAGCAAATTTGAACGATTCATTTTTGGTGTTGTATTCAATGTCAACGACAAATTACTATCACTTTTGTGTCTCATTGTGTTGTTATTTACTCCAGTTCTATTCGTTATATCGTTTGTAAACTTTAATGGATCTTAAAAAAAATTGGACTTGTATAATTTCATTTTTTTAAATACGATTTTTTAAAATTTTTTAATCTAATCAAAAAACTGAATTAAAATAAATACCAATTTCTTAATCAATCAAAATTAATCCTAAAGTAAAAAGTCATATTTCATATTTTTTTAGACATATTTCTTTTTTTTTGCTAAAATTTATCGACATATTAAACACACTGTAAAAAATAAAAGCGACTAAGACACCATTTTTAGGCGCTAAAACTAGACGTCATCTTGGAGAGTTTTCAAGACGCTTTTAGTAGTCACTATTTTTAAGGCGCTTTTATTTAGTCATGTCTTTAAAAAAAACGTCTAAAATTAAAAGTGCCTAATTTAAAAGCGACTAGTTTTGAATTTTTCATTACAAAATTACAATTTTTTTTTAAAACAAGACACTTTTTTTAGCCGTTTTTTAGTTAGACACCTTTTTCTTTAAAAACGACTAACTTTTTGACGGCTAAAAAAAAGCGTCTAGTTTTTCCAAAAAGTTGTTAAAAAATTCAATTTTTAGACGCTTTTAAAATCTAGGCACTTTTGAAAAGTGTCTTAGTCGCTTTTATTTTTTACAGTTTAGTTACCAATTCAGAAATTCGAATTTCTGAAATGGTTGCTTAATTCTTATTTAGTAAAATTTTTGTAATTTTTTCAAAAACTTTTATCAGAAATTTTAATAAATATTAAATTAAATTGTTATGGTTAAAGTGAATAAAACGACCTTTTAGCTTCTAAGAAGATTTAAAATTACATTAAAACTAAATGTCAAATAGGCAGTGTATAAAATTACTTTAAAAAAAATTAAAAAATGGATTAATACTAACTGAATTTTTTAATATGGAGTTCTTTACAAAAATATGACTTTGATGGAAATCTAAGCTTGAATTTTTCAACAACTTTTTATTCATGAAATAAGTTAATAAAAAAATAATCAAAATTGTTTATCATTCAAGATAACTTACAATCTATTTTAGATAAATCATTTTTTGGTGTTTCCTTTTGTAGATCATTAATTTTTTCTAAGTTCGAGTTTATTTCAGCGTCGTTTATCAAGAAAAAATCTTTTCTATTCATATTATTCGGATCAGTACTCAATTCATCTATTGATGAATTCAAAATTGGAAGTTCTAAGTCACTTTTAAAATTTTCTTTTTGATTAATTTTTTTAGTTAAAATTTGATTCAAATCTTCATTAACTCTTTCAATTCGTTGAATGCTGATTGATGATTTATTTTGATTATTTATTACCAATACATTCGGTTCAATAGTATGAGCCAATCTAGTTTCTACTTTATCATTTTCACAATCATTAGAATCTTTATTAAGTCGTGAATCTTGATTTTTATCTAACCATTCTTCTACTTTATTATTTGGCATTATATTGTTGATATTATGTAATCTTAATTGGTTATTATTATCTATGACCATAGTGTCCTCAATTATAGTTATTTCATTTAAATTAGCGGTTGTAAGTTTTGCTTCTTGTCGAGTTGAGGTTATCATGGGATTATTTAAATCGGTTACATTCGATTTTATTTTTTTGGTGCTTTTTTCGTTTTCATCCTTTTGGACAGTGTGTTTTATTAAAGAACATAATTTAAAATTAAATCATTTTATTTTTCTTACTGTACTTAAGGTCCTTTTTTTTCGCTTTTCTGCGATTGGTGATGGTACTTTTTCATTTAATACAATTGATTTAGATATCGACTCAGGTTGATTTTCTTTTTTATTTATATTTTTCAAATTATCCAATTCTTTTACGAATATTTCTTCCAATTGTTTAGTTTTTAAAATATATGGATTTAAACTTGAGAATTTTTTTAAAGATCTCAAATTAATGGAGTTTTTACACAATGGACAACTTTGAGTCCTTTTGGTTCCAATATAATTTTCAATACATTTTTTACAAAATGCATGTTGACAATTGGTAATAACAGGATCGTCAAAAAAGTCCATGCTTAAGCAAAAAAACAAGCCTTTAGTAAATAATATTTAATGGAAAATAAACAAATAGCTATTTTACCATATTGTACATTCGAAACTTTTCTTTACCAAATGAATGGTCGACGAGAGCTTATCTATTTGTTTTTTTTCAATTTGTAATTGGTCCATAATTTTTCCTTTTATTTTTTTAAATATTGAAAAAATTGAAATATTTTTAATATTTTTGGATGAAAATCACCTGACCAACATTTGAAGATTCATTTTAGTCTTTTTTTTTTAATTCGAATAAGATTAGATTCTAAATTAGATAAGTTTATAGAAAAAACTTTACAAATTTTCTTAATAAAGCTTCGTCTAAAAAATTTCTCAAATAATCATTGATAATTTTTATTAATTGGTTATAAGTAGTTTTGGCAATTTTTTTTTGTTTGATTCGACTCGACTAACTTAGAAGAAACTTAAAAGAAGATTTCGAGAAAAATCCATTTAATTTTGAAAAAAAAATTAATTTTAAAATATTTTAACTTCTTAAGTGATTTAACACCTTTTTCATCTAAAAGACGCACTTCTAATTTATACCAAGGATTTTGTGTAAAATCCGAACTCTGAGTCGACTCAGCTTTTTTTTATTTCAAGTCGACTCCCAACACTATTTATAAGTAATAAAGCGCCCAACAAAAAAATACATGCTTATTAAATAAACGAATCTTAAAGATACTTAATATATTTATTATATAAAAAAATTTTAGTAAAGAAAACATTTGCTATATGTTAAATTTAAATCATTATAAATTCTGGGATTGAAGCCGACTAGATCACAAAAAAAATTTGTTTGACTTGATTTAATTTTGAGGCATTTTTTTTCCAGTGTTGTTATGTTTTCACGGTCAAAATTTATTTTGTCTAAAAAACATTCAGTTTTGACAAAATCAGCTGTAATATACCAATAAAAATATCTATTATTGTTGAAATAGGCTTTTGTTATATTTGTTAGATGGTTATAGCTCAATTTTTTGTTTTTTTGTACTTCCATAAGTTTTTCATTATATTTCCTATTGAAAAGATTAGCGACATAATCTAAATATGTATTATTCACTGAAATTATTCCAACAAACTTTTGTGTTTCTTTTCCGCAAATAATAGCACAATAAATCATGCAAAATGATGATAATAATACAAAGGTAAAAAATATTGTTTTCATCTTTTTTTTTTTAACTTATATCAAATAAGAAAGAGTGTTTCTTTTTCTATTTTACATTAAAATAAGTAAGAACTCGGGAGAATATAAAAGAAAAATTTCAATATGTCACCTTTTATTAATAATAAAAAAAATAATAAAAATTTAAGAATCTGATGCGGAATTTTTTTCATAGTTAATACATTGATATTGATCAATGTAAGGATCGTTTGATCCTGGTTCAATCACAGCTTTTATTTTGCAATTTAAATCTTGAACAATTCCACATTTAAGATCATAATCCACTGAATTGAACGTTTTCCCATAATTTAGATTTGAACAATTTGAATGAACGAGATTGGCATTAAATCGCCAATTAATGCCATTTTTAACATTAACAAAAACACTTCGAATTGAATGAATGTGGTGATATTCCTCAAAAACATCTGGATAATTTAAAACTCGATTCAATGTTTTTATTAACCGGATTACTGTTAAATCATATTGGTATATTCGATAAGGCTTGAAACTATCGTCCTTTTCACAATTTGGAATAATGCTAGTAATATTTTCCAGATCAAGATTTAGTAAAAATTCTGGGTTATTATTGTTATTTTCAAATAAAAAAGGTCTTAGTAGGCAAAATGCGATTAGGAAAGTAATTTTTTTTTTAAACATTTTATCAAATTAACAAAAAAAAATATATGAAATCAAGAATAATATTGAATCATTTTATAAGAATTACAAATATTTTTCTAAAGAATTTTTCCTTATTCATTTGGCGCATTTAAATCAAATCTAAATTTCATACACTCTTAAATAGAGGCTTTTTATAAAAAAAATTAAATAAATGCAAAAATTTTTAAAAAGTATATTTTGTTATCCATAAAATTCATGTAAATTACTTTTTTTTGTCGTTGAATGATTTTGATCTAAAATAACGTTGTTAGCGTGAGTTTAATAGTTAAATAAGCTTCTGCAAAAGAAAAACTTTTTTTTTCAATGAAACATTTTCTTTTTAAATATTGAATTAGATTAGCCAAAGCAGCCTTATTTTAAAAAATTTTGAAAATTTAAACCAACTACACTAGAAGAATGCCATTAGAGAGAAAGAGGAAAATTTTTTATTAGAGGAAGATTGTAACATTTTTCTGATTGGTCAACTGAAACATTTGTACATCTTTTTTAAGGAAATTTTAAATTGTTTTAAATTGTTAAGTTTAAGCTTCCAATTAAGTGTTTATTAACCAGTACTCAATAAGTATATTATGTGATATGTTTAAAGAATTTAGATATTTCTTTCTAAGAAATAAAAAATTTTAAATTTTCTTCAGCTAAATTTTAAAATTCTTTCGAATTAATTTTTTATTGAACAAAACCGATTTAGAAAATTTATTTATTGGCTAGAATTTAGATTAGTACTTAAAACTAAAAACTTATGAATTATAAAATGTTGGATATTAATCATCAAAAAAAATTTTATTTTTTTTAATAATTATAGAGGAAAGTTAGGATTGCTTTTCCTTGCAAATTTATTTTTTAAACAATTTCAAGAATCTTGGTACTTGGAAGAATTTTAAAAGCTAGTTAGAAAATATTTAAAATTGTCAGTGAATAATCTAAAAAAATTCGATTTAAAATGTTTGACTTGTAAATTATCTAAATAGTTTCTAATGAATGCAAACGCTGCATTTTTAAACCTAGAAACAAACATTGAATCTAATCTAAAATATATATTATGAAATCGACATTTCAAAAAAACGTGAATAACTAAATTATAAAATCAAAGAAAATTGTGTAGAAAATTTAATTATTTAATAAGCTAGAGAAATTGAAAACATATAAATAAAAAATGTCTGGATATGGAAGTTTGTTACGTTCTCTATCTAAAAGTACAGATAAACCAGTAAGAGCAATAGTTAAAGGTGAAATACCTAAATGGGTTAATGGATCCTTATATCGTAATGGCCCTGGTAGATTTGAATTTGGAAATAATAGATATGAACATTTGTTCGACGGTCAAGCTTGTGTTCATAAATTTACAGTTCAAAATGGAGAAGTTTTTTATTCAAATAAGTTATTGGAAACAAAATCATATCAAAAAACAATAGAAAACAATAAACTATTTCCAAATTTTGGAACAACTGATAAAGGATCAAATATTTATAAAAGATTTAAAAATTTCTTTTTTCCTCCAGAAACTTCCGACAATGTTAATGTTAATATATTACCCTATGCTCAAGATCATTTATATGCATTAACTGAAACACATTTAATGTGCAAATTAGACCCTAAAAATTTATCTATTAATCATACTGTAAACATTAAGGAACATGTTGGGTCTATTAAGTCAACAATTGCTCATCCTCATATAGAAAGAGACGGTACTTGGATAACAATGGGTGTTAATCCAAGAGGTGAGAACGGTGGTGCACACTATGAGTTCGTAAGATTTAAAGGAGGCGATTCTGGTCGAAAATCCAAGCATATATGCGAACAAGCTCAAGTTATTGCAAGTATTCCCTCAAGTAATAAAAATGGTTTTTCATATTTTCATAGCTTTGCTGTCACTGAAAATTATATAGTTTTTCTTGAACAATGTCTTCAAATAGACTTTAAAAGTTTAATTGAATCATTGATAAAAAATAAACCTAGATCTTCGGCTCTTATATCATATAAAGACATGCCAACACGAATTCATTTAATTAATAAACACAATGGAAACATTTTAAAGAAAAAATTTGTTACAGATCCACAATTTACGTTTCATTACATAAATGCATATGAAAAAGACGATCAAATTTTGTTGGATTTGTCTTCTTACGACTCAAAATATTTTAATGTTGAAAATTTTTCATATGAAAATATGAAGAGTGGTAAATTAATGGAGACGAATATGTTGAAGGCTCTTGCAAGAAGGGTTAGAATTCCATTAACTAAGCCTGAAAATGAAAAAGGTGAAGTTTATTGCGAAATTAAAGATATAAATTCAGATTTACCTTTTGAATTGCCAGTTATTAATTATTGGAAAAATAATGGTTTATTTTATAAATATGTCTACGGAACTAATCATTATAAAAATCCATTTTCAATTATTAAAATGAATGTTGAGGACCCGAGAGAGGTTTATGAATTTAAATACGGACAAGATGGGTTTCATGCGTTACCCAGTGAGCCAATTTTTGTAGAGACTCACCATCCAAAGAGTGAAGACGATGGTGTTCTTTTAGTAATGGTTTTATGCGAAAAAAATGACTATTTATCTGTTTTAGATGCAAAAAATTTAAATGAAATTGCAAGAGCTGATATACCTGAAGAAGTCAGAGGGGCTTTTACATTTCATGGATTTTTTGCAGATCAAAAAAATTTTCAAAATATAGTCTGATTAATTATCAAATTTTTTTAAATAAATTTTTTAGGATTTATAACTGAAAAATTATTAAATTAACTGATCTCAATTCTTCAATCGTTTTTGAAATGCATTAAATCATTAATTTTAATATTTAGGGTTCAACAAAAAGAAATTTAAAAATTTTCAACAACTACAGTGGCTAATTTCAAATAGAGATTTAACACTCAAAGGACCGGCGGTGTCAATTTGACACCTTTCCAAAATTTTAAACGCCATTTTTTCATTAACCATCACTCATATTCAGATGTTTTATATTCATTCTTAAGCTTTAATAAAGGACTTTTAAATTTATTACTTCTCATGTTTCAATCTTTCTTAGAACCTTAGCAATATTTAATCAAATTTTTGGAAAAAAATAGCCGGTCCTTTGAGTGTTAAAAAAAGATTTTTGCATACATCTTAAAACTTTTCGAATAAGTGAGAAGTGAGAATTTGCAGGGGCTTTATATCCTTTCTGTAAAAAAAAATTTTCTTCGATTGAGATCTGAAAAAATTTTTTATCTGAATTTTTTATTATCTATTTTAATATTATTTTTTCTTAATAGTGCTTGCCATATTGCGACCTCTTTCTAGAAAAATGATTTATAAATTTTAATAAAAAAATAACAGAAAATCAGCAAACTTTAAAAACTTTCAAGGTATCCAAGAATCACAAATCCAACCGGACTACAGAGATTTCCTTAAATTTCAGAATTAAATTCACTGCATCCTTGTAAAAAGCGCCTGTTTTTTGACAAATAGCCCTGTCTCCTCTGGAAAGCACGAAAAAGAATCGAAATTGAGTCAAATATTCGAAAAAATACGATCTAATTACATTCTTATATCATTAATGGTCAAGGAAAAGTTAGATTAGACGATAAAATAGTTTTGAAACGAAAGCTAAATAGCATTTTTCGTTCAGTTTTTTTTCCGACTTTTACTTTCATTTTTTATCTAATATTCAGTCAAACAATCTCTTAAAATTCATCCGATCGTCAATTTGCCTATAACTATCACCTGAATGACATGCATGAAAATCCATGTTGTATGTTACATGGTATTCGTCGATAGATAAAATAATAAAAATATCTTTGATTCCAAATATTGCAAATGACTTAAACAGTAACAAGTAAACCATGTCACTTTTTTTAATATATTCGTCTGAAAACTTGAAAGCTGGTAATAAACTTTAAAAGAAATTCTCAATAATTTATTTCTCTTCCTAATTTAATGGTAAAATAAAAAGATATTTTACCAATAAATTAGTGTAATTTTTGAATCAAAACATAAATTTTACTCTTTTAAACTTGCTAGAAACTTTACTTAGAAAAGAAAAACTTATGTTAAAAAAGGAAATTTTTATTTTCAATACGAAAAAATCTCGTTTTGTTTAACAGATGTAATAATCTATCAAATTGTAATTTATTTTATTTTTTCGTTAAAAAATTTCAAAATTCGATTTCTATGATTTGATCCATCAATCAAAATTAAATCTTAAGGAGAAAAAAAGAATATTTTTGCTTCATCCGTTTGCATTAGAGAGAAAGCTAATTAGATTATAAAATTTAATGCTAAAATAAAAGAATTATACAGGATTTATGATGAGCACGAATGAGAGTTTGGCTTGATATTAAACTTAAAAAAAAGGACTTTTTTTTGTTGAGTTTATTTTCGTATCAACTCAACTTGATTGATTTATTTCAATATAAAGAAAAAACTGCTTTCAAATTTATTGAATTTTATTTTCTTACTAAAAGTAGTAAAATTGAAGCTTTTATTATTTTATTATTTTTTTTCCATTTTTAATATACTATTCATCATTTTGGATAATCATATCGGTTTCGGTTGTTCGGCAAACAAAAAAAATTATGTTTATTATTCGGATTTTAGTAATCGGATCTCGAACATTATATCAAATAATTTCTAAACTATTTTAAAATAAAATTATATCATAATAATTTTAAATAATATCTTGAGTTTTATTTTAATCATATTAGATTTTGTCCCAATTTTTTTTAGTAAAAAAGTATTGTATACTTTTGCTTTTTTTTATGTTAGAGATTCCTATTTTAGAGTTATCCTTGTTAACATTTATTCGTATATTTTAAAATTTTCTTTGTTTTTGTATATGATTTTAATGTTGACGTCACCAACGTTCTTAATACTACAAGTAACTAAACTAATTTCATGTATTTTCTTCTTTGATCGGTTTAGAATTAATACAAAATTTTATAAAAATCAAAATTAAATTAGAGCCTCCATTAAATTGATGAAACAAGCTTGCAAATTTTATAAAAAATTAATTCTAAAAGCGGTTATTTTTAATTGAAATTTAAAAATTTTTTTTTTAATCAAAATCATCACTTTTTTTTCAAACTAATACTCTGCAAAATATTATCGATTTTTTTTTGAATGAATGAATAAGGAAGTAAAAAAATAAATTGGAATTCAGCAAAAAACTATAGAGTTTATTCATTTAATTTTGTCACTTAAAAATCCAACAACAATTTATTTTTGTTATAATATATTTTAAAATTAAAATTTTACACTTGGATCAAATTTAAGTAAAATAAATAAAAGAATATGAATTACGATCAAATGAATCCTCATTCATTTTTAGTTGAAGCATTATGCTTTTTATTAAATATAAATATATATATATACATCTTAAAGCTTGAATTTTTAGAGTAAAGAATAAGAGACAGAAAGAAAATTAGCTTGAATTGCTGGATATTTTAAGTTGATTAAAAGACAAATATTTGAAGAAAATCTTTTTTCTAGTTTGCATTCAATTTTCAGCCATAGTATACACTTGCATGAAATTATTAATTTTTTTTTAAATTTAAATAGGTGCATATATCTCGACTAACAATTTTATTTTTTTTTATTATTTTTTTTGTAGTGGAAGAACAAATAGATTTAATAGTTTTGAATCAAGAAAATCCTGATCAAATGGATACTGCATCAAGTAATGGTTTGAATGGAACTTCAAATGGAAAACTAAAAAATGAATGGGTACGCTTGAATATTGGCGGTCAATATTTTGTAACTACAAAAACAACCTTATGTAAAAATGCCCATTCTTTTTTTTATAAGCTACTTCAAGATAATCTATCAGTTGGTTTAACCACTGATAAAGATGAAACAGGTGCTTATTTGATCGATCGTGACCCTCAATACTTTGTGCCTATTCTAAACTACTTGCGCCATGGAAAATTAATAATTGAAAAAAATTTACATGAAGAGGGTGTTTTAGAAGAGGCCGAGTTTTACAATATACAAGAGCTTATAAATCTAGTGAAAGAACGTATTAAGGAAAGAGACGAGAAAAAGTCCTTGCAGCAAAATGTCAAACGCGTTTATCGAGTAATTCAGTTTAAAGAAACAGAAATTACTCAAATGATGTCCACAATGTCAGATGGATGGAAATTTGAACAAGTAATTTTAACTATATTGTTGCCGTTTGTTAACAATAAAAAAATGTTAAATAAATTCTTAAAGATTGTGAATGTCGGCTCGCATTATAATTACACGAATGATGATCATTCGGAATATTTATTAATTGTTTCTAAAGAATATGGTATTAATGAGTATATAAATGAACTCGAAGGCTCTGACAAGAGAAAAGTATTATTTTCTATGCATAAAAAATAAATAAACTGCCACAATTAGATTTAGTTGTTTGTTATAAGTGTATTAATGTTATTTTAATGCATTTGTGGCAGTTTAGGGTTTTGTGTTTTGATGTTAATATTTTTTTTAAAGAAAATTGTTCAACATGTTTAGCTTTTAAATGTGACGTTTGGTATTTTATATGTGGTAACAGTCATTCAAAATATTTTTTATAATTCTATGTAATGAATTATATTAGAATATTCACAATTGGAACAAATTATAAATGTAAATAATTATATTTAACTATTTTTTATCAATTTTAAAATAGACAAAAAATTTTTTATACTGCAGGTGCGCTTTTCTACTAATTTTTTTAAAAATTTTATTTGCTTAATATATTTAATTAAAAAATTTTGTATTTTAATAAAATTAAAAAAAATTATTTGTAAATTATTCTTTTATTTGTTTAACATCGTTTTTAAAAAAAAATTTAGATAATGTTTTGCAGAGTAATACAAATTTTTTTGTTTATAAAAATTAAATTAAAAAAATAATACAGTATCAAGCAAAAAATACTTCTCAAGGCCGGTGATGGCCCAATGGCTCGATTCGTTGGATGGGGGGTGTGGAATTTTGAATTACCAAACCTAGTTGATTCAAGAGCCACTGCTGCCACAAAAAAATTCGGGGTCGTACTGGACATATAAATAAATTATTTAAAGTAATCTATTTTAAGAGTTCTGTGAAACAATTTTTACAAAGCCATTTTACTTTTTGCAAATTAGTAAATTAGAAACTTTAAAAAAAAATAACAAAAATTATAGAAGAGTATTTCTGCTATTATATATATACAGCATTGTGAAAAAGTTAGAGAAAATCGAGTTTTTTTTGTGAATTTTATTTAAAGC
>NTPY01000939.1:768224-783997 GCA_002922825.1 Brachionus calyciflorus
GCAGGAAATAAAAAAAAAATGAATAAATGGCATTGGAACTTTTTTTCCTTAAAACCTATCAATTAGTAAAGAAAAGCACCGGAAGAAACTAATTGTTATTTTTATGAATATTTTTTTATTCTAGATCGATAAAATAATTTATGAACATACAAAAATATGTTATTGTTGTATTAACAGCGGTAGAGTTGACTAAAATAAAAGTTTATGTTTTTTTAATGATGATTATTAATATTATTGCTTTTGGTACTACAAAAAAAAAAAACACCTTAAAAGCATAAAATAAAAATAAAAACATTTTTATCGTTTTCAGTTAAATCTATGAAAATAGACATTTGATTTTTTAAATCCAAGGTAAACACATTTTTTTTAAGCTCCAAAGGGATTTACGTAATTCTAAAAGCTCAAAGAAAAGTTAATTAACTTTTAGCCTTCAAACAAAAATTCGTTTTTATATGGACTTGAATATTTTTTTTGTTTTTGATTTTTATTATTTTTATTAAAGGCATTTATAATTAAGTTATTTTCTTTAGAATTAGAAAATATTGGAATTCATTCTTCTTCTTTTTCCTTGCTAAGTTTTCAATCCGTCTATTGATTTATTTAATTTAACTTTTTCGCTCCAATACCCTTTTGAATTTTCTAGTTTATGGACTTTTTAAAGTTAAAAACCAAAATAGCTTTTGAAGTGATAATACAATTTTTTAGATTCGAATGAATTTGCTTGTTTTAAAATCAATTTTAACTAAGATTTGATTAAAATTTTATTTATTTGATTACAGATTTCTTTTGTATTTAATGGTCATTTCTTTTCGAATCTGTAAAGATCCAATTTTTTAAAAGCCAAATATAAGTTCATTTTATATAGAATTATTCTGTTAAAAGATAAAATTCATTTGATGGTATTTTCAAGTTTTTTCTCTTATGTTTTCACACTTATTTTACCAATAGTTAAGTAGAAGATGCAAAAATAAATGAATGGATACTAAGATTGGTAAAGCCTTATTCAAATAATTAATTAATTATGTTTTAAACAGTTCAGGATTATGTTAAAAATATCTAAACAAATTTTCTTAGTTTGAACAAGAAATTTAACAAAAAAAATGACCATTAAAGTTTAATTCAAACCGATGGTTCGAAACAAGTAAATAAGATAAGAGTTCTAATTTGAATAAAACGGGGCTTGAAAATCAATTAAATTTTTTTTTGTGAATTTAAAGAATTTAAAGTGTGTTTATTTTTACAATTGTATTTAATCGTATTTACTTAAGAAAAATAAAACTTGTCAAACACTTGAGGATCGATTTTACGTTTTAATTTACTAAAGCAAATACATTATGACATGAATTTAGAGATATTGTTCTGTATGGAAATTCTTTATTTTTTTAAAGTGCTTTTTGGATAAAAAATTTTTTTGACCTGTTTATTTTTTCAATTGAATTTTTTTTGAATTTCAATTAAAAAAATAAAAAAAAATTGAAAGAAACGGAAAATTTCATTAACACGAATTTAAAGAAATTTACCGGTTTTATAAAATTTATTCACTTTAGAGCTTTAAATTCTCTATAATTTTTTTTTCAAATTTTTTGTAAAAATATAAATCACATTTGAGACTACTTTTTATATTAAAAGAAATAAAAATGAGAGAGAAAGACAGTGAGAGTAACATGTGAATAAACACTAACGATCCGTTACCGAATAAAATTAATTTAAGCTAAATATTAATGACAAACTTGAGTCACCTGTGTACTATGAGACGTTCAACAACAGTTGGATTTTATTACCTTGTGATATTTTCAATTGTTTGATTAGCAATAAATGTAATGGATCGATTTTCAAATTTATTTTTGTAAAAAAAAAAAGTCAAACTTTATTTATTTATCTTATTTTAGTTGTTGTAAATTTAATAGTAGTAAATTCAATACTCAAAAACAATATCGTGTTAAAATCGACATTATTAGTATTATTGATTTGAAACACTTTTATTAAAAATATGATGAGTATGATAAAGTATTAATACGTTATAATAAACCAGTCTAGTTCAAGTTTTATGATAAATGTTGGTCAAGAGAAAGAGAGAGAGATAGATAGAAAGAGAAATCGATGAAAACTGGTGTATAAGGAGTTATTAATCAATAAAAGAGTCATGATAAATTATTATTAAAAAATAATTAATAACTTTTTTTCTTTTTCGTGTAACTTTTAATAAATTTTGTGTTTGTTTTCCATAAAAAAAAATAATAATATTAATTCCGTAATCGGATATTAAAAATTCATAAAGTTCTCTTTGGTTCTGTCTATTGAGACATAAGCCTAAAATTAAATTATCTCACCTATTCTGTATTATTTCGACTTAAAAATGAAAACTAAAACTCTTTGATTTTGTTTAAGTTTCCGATAATTTAATTTTATTTTTAATAATTGCATTTTTCTCTTTGTTCATTTTGAAATATAGAAATTTCAATTGAAGAATTTGAAAGCGAATAAAAAAGGCTGTTTGATTAAGTGTGACAATACTTTTAGGATTTGTCTAGTCAAAATAATATTGATTTTTGCTTTTTTTTTAATTTAAAAAAAAGAATTCGTTTTTACAAAAGTTTTATATTTTTTTTGTAATTTATTACACAAGTACAAAATAATCTTTTAAAAAGAAAAGTTTAATAAATCTTTAGCTTTTAAAGATAAACCTTACTTAACGTCCTGTTCAACAAAGACACGCATTAAAGATTAAAATTGGTTTTAAATTGGGATTAGAAAAAGTAAAATTAGCTTAATAAAAAAACAAAAATGATATTTTAAGTCCTTTAAAAAATTTTAAACCCATATGCTGATTAATTGGATCTCCCATCAATAAATATATATATATATGAGGCTACTACAGGCAACCCTCTTTTATCCCAGTTTCGATATTCCGGAATTCTCGATTTTCCGTATAATTTTTTTTGAAAAAAACCTGCACTTTTCAATGCAAAAACTACTTGCTAATCCGAATTTTCATTAATTCGAACATAATTTTTGTGAAATTTTGTTGTTCGGAATAAAGAGAGTTTACTGTAATGGTTATGAACAATATTTTTATAACCAAAATTATTTGCCATCACTGGGCAAATTTTAACATTTTGTTTTCTTTTATTATATTAATCTTTTTAAGCTTGTAAAACCTTAGTAAAGTTTTAAGGAATTGTGAAGACCAGTTTATTTCCCTTGCTTTTCCACTTAAAGTTTTAGATTTGTAAATTTCCATATCCAGTCTTATATGACTCTATTATACCCAATGTTTCTATTCTGTAATTAGAAAAAATTAAAGGCAAATTGCAGACAAATATTTTTAATACTTTGCAATACGAGTCGTAAAATTTTTAAGTGAATCTTTAAGATAAAAATAGTCAATAATTTATTAGCTTGAAAATTTACGTTTTTACTTTATTTTAAGTTAATCTATAATTAAGGGTGATTCTCGAAGGATATACAGTAAAACCTTGCTTATAAGCGACTAAAAATCGCTCTTTTGAAGGGTTAAATCATACTAAAGATAAATGAATTTGGTCTCTTGATTTGGCTAATATTTAGTTTGGTCTATTTAGTTATTACAAAATTAAATTTTTTTACACTCGCTTTTTCTAAAAAAGGAGTATTTAAGCACTTATAAACAAGGTAATACGGTAATATATAATATGTTTAAATAAAGTGATTATATCTTACGGGACATCAATCGATTTTATTTTATAACTTATTATCATTTGTAGCTATAGTATATTGACTGTTATCATAAATTTTCATTTTAATTCACATTAATAAGAAATAAATAACCCTTAAACTTAAATTAATTGTTAAAATTGTATTAAGCTGTTTCCTGCTAGGAAACTTTATTTATGTCCCAAAAATTTTTCTCGAAAAAAGAAGCATTTTAAGAAGACTCTATAAGTATATTTTACTTCCAAGGCTTCATATCTTAAACAAAAAATTAAATCAAATTTCTAAAATATTTAATCAAGATTAAGAAAGTTTTATAATTTTAAAATGAATAATATTTTAATGCACGATTTGATTTCGAATTTATGTGTGATTATGAGATAAACAACATTTATTTACGACATTTTTGATAATGAAACTTTATCTTGGCACATTGTAATGTTATTTTTAGTGCATGATTAGATACAATTAAAACAACCAGCATGTTTTTTTTATTGCATATTTAATTTAGCATTAATAATAGAATTATATAATAGAAGAAGAAATACTTATAATACAAACTTAAAAATCATTCAAGTAAATTAATTCAATGATGATATGTTGAAGAAAAGATTTGGTTTTACCACCCGTAGACTGTTAATTTAAATATGAATTAGGTACTAAAATCAATCAAGTATTTTCAAAATTCTCCCAACGAATCGAGTTCTCATGAATTTTATTTTATTTTGATTTCTTTAGGGTTAAACGTGACTTTAATTTTAAATCGGTCTTTTTTATTTTTAGTTTTTAATTTTGATCGAAAAGATAATTAAAAAAAAAGAAATAACTATAAGAGGTTATATTCTGGAAACTAACAAATACAAAAATTTAAAAATTCAAATTTCATCATGTGTCATTGAATATTAAATTTTATTTAACCATTAGAATAAAGTGGTCACACATCAGACAAGTCTCTAATTCTTAAACAAAAAATTTATATCGATTAATTGAAATTTCACTAGAAATATGATCAAGAATCCTAGAGAAAAAAAAATTAAAATTAATTTAAGAATGCAAATTAATTCAATGTCTATTCTATCAAAGTTTTTGTTTATCTCAATTTTATCAATATTAGTTTAAGGAAGTAAAGCTAATAGTTTATAAATTTCTCTTTTTTTAAATCAGAATTAGCTTGGTTTGTCACAACGTCATTTTCTCATATTTTTTTTTTGAATTACATATTATATAAGTTATCTATTAATTTAATGCTTCATTAAACTTTTAAATTACAAAACCCTGCGGGTTAATTTTTGTGCTAACAATAATCAAACTATTTTTCAATCTTATTTTTTTTAAAGACTTTTATTAATTTCTTAATCGAAAAACATGTTTATCATTAGGCTTAATAAATACAATTTTCCATCAAAAGTTATTTAATAGAGAAAAATATATTTTTATTAAAACAAAAATGAAAAAATTAGATTCAATCTTAAGGATCTTATTAGCGATTATTACTATATGAAAAAGGTCGATTTTAAGAGTATAATATAAATTTCAAATTTTATTAGATTAGGTTGTAAAAATCTTGACAGTTACGTTACATTAAGTAAAATTTTTTTTATAATAGCATTATTTAAAGTTCAATAAATTTTGATAAGGTAATAAAAAAACTTTAGCAAAAAGTTAAGCAGTTTTTATTTATTTTTATTTTTTGTTAGTAAAATTCAAGATAATTGATCTCAAATGACCATAAAAATATTTCCAATTAATTTAGCTTGGTTAAGGTAATTTAATTTTTATTTTAAATAAATTAGAATGTATAAAATAGTCTTACCCTATTATTATTTTTGTTTTATTGTTTTTTAAAAACATAAACATTTTTTGTTAGAGAGATAGAGAAGAAGAAGAAAAAAAAAGGAGGAAACGAAATCTTATAAAAAACAAGATAAACAAAAAAATGAATTAACGGCTGATTTCCTATTATATACTATCGAATGTTCAATAACAAATTACCAACTGAGACTGATTCGTAGATAAAATTTTGGAATATATTGGAATAAAAAACCAGCTTATCTAAGTTCATTTATCATTCATAGAGTTTTCAATTTAGTTGATTCCGAATGTTTAAAACAAAAAACTTTAAGGTTTAAAAAATAATACCATATAAAAACATTTTATTTTTAAATTTAATTAATTATTATTTTTTTATATCAAGTTTTAAAAAAAATAAACTATTTTCTTAGATTTCGCCATGTTTATTTTCATGTATCTTTTTTTTATATCTGGATAAAGGATCATTTTAAGTCGATTAAGTATGTGTCACTCATAAATCAAAGTAACACAAGTTCCAATATGTTGACTTATTATTAAAAAAAAGGGCTTTTGATTTGTTTATATGTATTTTAATTGGGCTAGACTATTCAAATATAAGAATTTAAAAGAGGTTAGATAAATCCATGTTAATGCAAAAAAAGCTATTCCGATCTCGATTCGCTCTCATGAAGTCATACAAATTTGATATTTAAAGAGAAAAAACTTAATTATTTTTCTTTATAATCTAATTATTAATACAATAATTACAATTAAAGAAAGTTAGGACATAAATAGATAAATATAAAGAAAGAAGATAAACTAACTATATTCTAATTCGTTTCGAATCGGTCAACAACGTTTTAATTTCAAATTCAAGTAAATTATTGCAAATTTATTTTCTAAGTTTTTTTGTTCAATCAACAAGAATTTTTTATTTTCGCTGATTTCAAGTAATTTCTTTTTTTTTATTGTTGCGATTACAAAATACAATAAATTAGTTTCATAGTTAGTTTTTTTTTTCTTATTTTTATTTTGTATTAATTAACTATAACTAAATATAATAATAATAATAACAAGAAGAAATATGTTTTTTAAAATTTCTTTATTATTTTTATATGTTGTAGAGAGAATTCCAGTTATGTTTAGCACCATAAACATATTTGTTAATCCTTTTTTAATCGAAAAATCTTAAAGTTATTTGAGTCTATTTTCTTTATTAAATAATTTTATTGTGTTACAAAATCTAGAAAAAAACCTCACTGCTTAAACTAGCACCCATAGGAACAAAATATAAAATAATTAAGAATTTTATAAAGAAAATAATATATCCTCGATTTTATGAAATTCAAGTGTTCATAAAATCGAAAAAAAAAATTTCCATTGGATAACATTTGAATGAATACAAAAATTTGAGTTTTTTTACTTCATAAATAATTCTAATTATTTAGATAAGCTTAATAGAATGTTAACTCCTTTTAGTACCGGACGAATCCATAATTTTTACCGCCTAAATTTTATAATCATTTTTGCGTTTATTTTTTATTCTTTTATAAGAAATACAAATTGTTAACAATTGTTAACTGATGTAAAAAAATTATTCAAATCTAATTCCTAAAAAGACTTGAGTTCTAGTTTCTAACTGACCTGTTTAGGTGATAATTAAAATAGACATTTAGCTTTTTACTTTTATTAATATTAAGTATTGAAAACAACTTTAGGGTTGTCTATTTTGCAAAGAGATAGCAATAGATAATTTAAGCATAAGGGTTGTGTTGTTATTTATGTTATCGATGATTTATTATCTAGAAAATTTCTTTTCTAAATATCAATCAATGATACTGATTTTTAAGTTTTAGTGGCATTTTACAATATTAGATAAAGTGTTGATAAATAAAATATGTTTTGTATTTTCAACAACAAAAAAAAAAGACTAATAATAAAATTTTTTTTAGTTTTTAGATTTAGGAAAAGAAAAAAATTTATCAAAATAAAACAAAACAAAAAAGAAATAATAAATGTATCTCAATTAAAGTATTAGATAACAATTTTGAAATGGATAGAACCGAGTCGCTTAATAATTTAAATCGAAATCAAAACAACAACGATAATGGTAAGCAAAGAGGATTTTAATATTTTTTATTTATAAAGTTTTAAATTGCACGATTAATTTACGCAAGATCATGCAACTTTAGGATTAAGTTTCATTAAAATAAAATAGAAAAAAAAAATCAAATTCAAATGGTTTTAAGTTCTCTAAAAGGATTTTACATTTTTAATAAAATAATTAAACACATATGGAATATTTGCACTTGCATTAATTCTCATTTTGAATAAATAATTCAAACTGACTGACTTGAATTCAAATTCAGATTCTTAAATAATTAGAGAGCCGCAATATATTGTATTAGGTAATTTAAGACTAATATATTGTTCTTGAATTTCCTCGGCCAGTATTTGAATATATTCTCATTTAAAAGCCTATTTTATTAATTTTTTTTTGTATTGATTTTAAATCGATTTATTTCATTTATTATTTTATTAGTGTCAAAAGCACTCTTATATCCGTGGGCTATTTAATTTAATTTTTTTTCTTAATTAAAATTCCAGGATCAACTACATCAAATACGGCTTACAATTTAATATCTTCAATAAATACAAATACAACAAACATTGCTGATTCAACAACAGTGTCAGGGTCTTCCTTAACTACTTCATCATCTTCCTCACCGAACAATAATGAACAACAAAATTATATGGACCAATTAGCTCAATTTAATAAATTACAAGCGACATTGGCTCGAGGCAATCAAATGTTTGACTCGAATTACCGGTTTAATAATCAATGTCAATATATGGATTTAAATAATCAAATGCCGAATCAAATGCCAACTCAGATACCTCAACATCAACCAACTACGGCTTTTTTAGTTCAAACTCCAAATGGAAGTGCTTTATTGATACCACCGACTAATAATTTTCAAACTCTAAACACTTTTTCTTTGAATCGACAAACTTATCTACCTCAAAATTTGCCTAACTCACCATCTTGTACAAGTGGTAATTTTCGACCCGAATCGAATCCATCTCAAAATGTCTATCAAACTATTGATGCTGAAAAAAACGGTTATTTATACCCGCTTGATGGATTCTATGACACAACTACCCCATTCACAAATACTTGTTCGACAAGAAATAAATTTAAGAAAAATTATCATCAACAACAACAACAGGGTCAACTTACTAAATTAATAGAAAATACTCAGAATACAATTCAATCATCAAATAATACGAATAGCGCATTTTTTACATCACCATCTCAGTCCAATTCATCAACTAGAAATCGACGTCATTTGGATAGCTCTTTTTTAGAACGTTTAAAATTTGGTTTTAGTAAAAAATTAGAAAAAAATTGTTCATGGAAATGTTTAAGTTTTTTATTTTTGTTCATAATTCTTAATTTGTTTACTTTCACTATCTATTTAGCAGGTGATTATTTTTTTATTTTTAAAAAACAACTTTGATTTAAATTAAGCTGATTTTGGTGAAGTAAGAAGAACAAAATATAATAACTCAGCTTTTTTTAAAAACTCTTATAGAAAATTTATATTTTAAAAATGATTTAATTTTAAGTTATGAGAATGTACAATTTAAATTGGCACCTAAAAGATAATCAATCAATGAGTCAATCTAAAATAAAATTAGAAAATAAACCATTAAATTTAATGTTATTTACAAAAATAGGCGATACAGTCGAGGATCTTATACAGCCTAGCGATTTTTTCAACATGCAATTTTTTTTAGACACATCAACTTACATCAAATTTAATATATCTTTATCACCTAAATCACAAATTGGATTTTATGCCGATAAAACAACACCACCAACTTATACAAAATTTAAAATATTTGAAGCTTTTAATGGCAATTCTCTAATTAATAAAAAGCAACAGCAATCGAGCTTAGTCAACACTGGCTTTGTACATTATTTAGAACAAGGTCTTTGGTATATTTCTTTACTAAATGATAATAAAAATCCAATTAAATTCCGTTTAAAAACTGATTATCATACACAATTAGTATCGAATTGTCCGAAGAATTGTTTCGGTAAAGGCGATTGTGTTAATAATAAATGTCAATGTTATCCAGGATTTTCGGGTTCGGATTGTTCTCAAGCAACATGTCCTGTTTTATGTAATGGTCATGGTCGATATGAGAATGGAAAATGTACATGTGATATATTGTGGCATGGTAGCGAATGTGAAACCCCTATAGATCAATGTGAAGTAGCAGATTGTAACAAAAATGGTGAATGTATGAATGGAAAATGTATGTGTTATCCTGGATATGATGGTAAATTTTGTGAAAAAAAGACTTGTCTGAGTCCTAATTGCTCAAATAATGGAATTTGTTTGAATGGTCAATGTGTTTGTTTTACAAATTACACAGGTGCAGATTGTTCATTGTTCACAAACTACATGAATAGTCTTTGTTCATCAAATGGAAAATTCAACTATGCTACAAAATCTTGTGAATGTAATAAAAATTGGAAAGGACCAGATTGTTCTACACACGAAAATTGTTTGGATAGTTCTTGCTTAAAATGTAAAAATGCATGGAGTGGCTTAAGCTGTTTGATTAAAGTGCCATTAACGTGTGATTCAAGATGTAGTTCACATGGAATATGTTTGAATGGAACATGCAGCTGCTCGCCTGGATATCAAGGTAGAAATTGTGACATAAATAATTGTCCAAATGGATGTAGCTCAAATGGTATTTGTGAACGTGTTTCAAGTAATAAATATCAATGTGTTTGTAAACATGGATGGACTGGTAAATCTTGTGAAGTTGCTATTGAAATGGTTTGTAATGATGATATTGATAATGATGGCGATGGACTTACTGATTGTATGGATTCAGAATGTTGTATTTTTGACAATTGTAAACTTTCTCTAGCATGTCAAACATCACCAGAACCAAAAGATAGACTCCTAAGAAAACAACCTCCAAGTTTATCTGCTAGCTTTTTTGATAAAATGAGATTTTTAATTGAAGATTCAAGTGTACAATCATTTGCTTATTCAAATTCTTTTTTAGAAAGGTATTATTTTAAATTTTTAATTTTTTTTAATCTAAATACCTTTTCACTTAAGAAAATTTATAAAAAAAAAAACAATTTTTTTTTATAAGATTTTCTTTGTCTTAACTCTTTTTTTTTTAATTTTAAATATCCCTTTTTGAGCACTAATTTTTTTAATCTATTTTTAATGGACACTTAGGATAAATCTATTTAATAAAAGGTAAATTAAGCTCACATTTAAATAAATATTTCTTCAAATGTCTAATTGTTTAGTTTAATTTATTTAAAGCTCAATATGGTTAAATGTCTAATTTATTATTTTTTAAATGTTTAAGTTTTGTTTTATTTATTTTTTATTAATTTTTTTTTAATAATTTTCAAGCCAAGTTACTGTGATTCGTGGTCAAGTTCTTTTCAAAAATGGTCAACCTTTGATTGGAGTAAAAGTTAGCTCATATCAAAATCCTTCTTATGGTTACACATTGACTAGAAACAATGGAATGTAAGTTAAATTAATGTTAATTTTTAATTTTCAACTTTTGTCATTAAAAAATAAATTTTTTTTTTAATTTTAAGATTTGATCTAATGATAAATGGTGGCGGTGCAGTACAATTAGAATTTAGTAAAAATAGATTAAAAACAAAAATAATTTCGATTAATGCCAATTGGAATCAATTTGTTTATATTGATGCTGTCGTAATGTACTTAAGTCAAGATTTAGTTGAACCACAAAATGAGCTTGCTTGTTTGCTATCTCTTAAATCAGAACCAGTTATAACTTTTAGACTTATAGTTCGGACGAATTGGAAAGAAATAAGAACACATTATGAAAAAAGTCCCTTAGTTGCACCTGATACTGGTGTTGTCAAATCAGAAATTCAATTAAGCGAGCCAAGTTTAAAGCTCATTTACACTAGTAATCTTGTTCAAGGTTATATGTCAAGTATATTTATCCAATTAACCGGCGATGAAATACCAGAAGAGCTACAAATAATTCATTTGGAAATTTTAATTGAGGGCGTTTTGCATAAGCAACAGTTTGACGCATATTCAAACTTAAAATATGAATATTCATGGGATAGACGAAATGCTTATGAGCAACGAGTTTATGGTTTTACTAATGCAAATGTTAAAGTTGGATATCAATATGAAAATTGTCAACTAATTAATTGGCAATATCAAGTTGTTAAAATTGCCGGCTACGATCTTGGCTCATCTGAAATAGGAAATTGGAATTTAAATATACACCATAGATTGAACACACAACAAGGAGTTTTACATAAAGGTGATGGTTCAACTATATATTTAAGAGATCTTCAAAAGTCTCTCGATTTTGTGTCAAAATTTGACTCTGAAGTTTTATCTATAAGTATAAATAAAGATGGTCTGGTATTCATAGGTGATACTAATTACCTATGGATGTTGAATAATACTGAACAACCAAAACAACTATTAATTCATAATTTTAATAAATATTATATGACAAGCGATCCTGTTAATGGAAATTTGTTCTTAAGTAACTTAAAAGAAAAGCAAATAGTTTCCTTGAAATCCTTTGAACAAAGCGATAATTTTAAAATTAATTTCAAAATTGAATTAGATAGAATTTCGTATCCAAAGGGTCTTGTTATAGACAAGAATCAAAATTTATATTTTATCGACGGTACCGGAATTAAGATACTAAAAGATGGTCAAGCTAAAATACTAATTAATAATCAACGTAAAGACACGCCAATTCCATGTAAAAAAATATTTAAACTGGATGAAAAATTTAGTCTTTTTTGGCCAACTGTTTTAGCTATTAATCCAATTGATAATTTATTGTACATTTTAGATGATGGTATTGTTTATAAAATAGACTTACTTGGAAATATAGAAGTAGTTATTGGTCGTCCGTTTTTATGTGATGATAAAGACGTTAACTTTGAAAAATTAAATAATCCAATTGACATGTCTTTTAGTCCTGATGGTGATCTATTCATTCTTGAGAATAAACCAGAAGAAAAAATTCGTCAAATACGTCTTTTTAAAACTACAGGCGAAATTGAGATATTTTATTCCAATCTAAAAAATCCTCAAAGTATCAGTGTACATCAAAATAGATCTGTTTATGTCTTGGATAACAATGTTCTTTATCAAATAAAAAATAATATTCTTAAAGATGAATACAACGGAAAGTATACTATTATTTCAAGTGATTCTAAAGAAGCTTATATTTTCAATCGCTTTGGTTTGCATTTGAATACAATTAATTTGAAAAATGGAGCCAATTTGTATAATTTTACATATAATGGAAATGCACTTTATGGAAAGCTAACACAAGTAACCGATCAAAACAAAATTTTGCTAAATATAAAACGAGATTTTCACGGGCGAACAGAAATGCTACAATTATCAAGTCAAAGTTATAGAGTTAAATTAAATAATTTTGATATGCTTAGGACTTTAGTATATTCAAATGATAAAAGCATAAATTTAAATTATATAGGTAATAGCGGGTTGTTATCATCAAGAAATGAACCAGGATCGAAAAGTTATTTTTATCAATATGAAAAAAATGGAAAAGTCAAAGAAATAGTTGAATCCTTAAACAGTTATAATCGTACAATGAGATTGAATTATGACATTTCCCAACAGGGTTTAACTACTTCATTTTTAAAACAGAATGGTATTCAAGAAAATTGGTCAAGTAATTCATCTGGCCTATTTGTTTTTGATGCGAGTCAAAATTTAGACTATAAATATAGTGTTGATTTAAATTATAAATCTGTTTTATACGATGATCTAATAAGCTTATTGAATGACAACTAAAACAAGAGGTCTTTTTTAAAGAAAAAAATTCTCGATCCGTTTTTTATCTGATATTTTTGTTTTTTTTTTCTATTACCAAAGTATTGCTGTAAATTATAAATTAAAAAAAAAGAGAATAGAATTTTAAATAATTTTATTTTATATGACCAATTGTAAATTTTTTATCCAATTAGTTTTTATGTTGTTTTTTTTTTCTTCTATTTTATAAATTTAATAATTAAATTGAATTTTATAACAATAAATTTTTATTTTAAAATTATATTAAAAATTTTTTCAAAAAAACGAATCCTTAAATATAAGGTCTGAGAAATGCCAAACGTCTATAGTATCTCAGGATTTGGTTATAAACATCAAATTTTCAATCTTCATATATGAAAATCTTAAGTAGCTAAAATTTTAGGAGGCTTCCCACACTTGATTTACTGAATCATACACTCAAAAAATATAAATAGCACACTCTATGTTTGAACACACAAAGAAATTCTTTCTTATGAAAAAAGTAGTGTTGGGCTTTTTTTTTTTCAGTCGACTCGAGTCGACTGACTTTTTTGATGTTAAAAAAATTATTAAGACGATTTGTTTCACAAAAAATATGATCTTTTTTGAACAAAAAAAAGGTATGTATAATAAAAAGCTAAATTCGAAAATAATGAAATTTTGGGATTTTTCTATTTTTTTAAGTTTTAAATGGCTTTTGATCCTTGTCAAGCCCAGTGAGCTTAGTATTTTGGTATAAAAAAATTGGTTCTTATTTGTCTTTCAGGCATAAAAATTGATTGTTAAAAACGCTGTTTTCGCAATTTCGTTCAAAATAAAAACTAAAATAAAAAAAATTTTGAAACAGCGTTTTTAACAACACTAGAAAAAAGCACGATTAATTTAGCGTATTTAAAATTAGATATATTAATTATAAAATGAAACTTAAACTTTTGATCGTAATTTTCGATCCAAATCGTAAATTATCTTAATTCCAAATCAAGATAAATTAATTTAAGATGTTTGAGTCGTGAATATGGACCAATTTTATGGTTGGCGCTTCTTTTTTATAAGAACCTATAAGTAAAAAGAATCTAGTTTAAAAGTCGTCATAAGTTATTTGAGTACTTATCTTTAATCAACAGAAGAGCTAAAAAATTAATTAACTGAAGAAACGAAAATCTAAATATCAAAGTTCATTTGGTGTTTTTAAGTTTGATGGAATTTTTGAATTTAAAAAGATTAAAAAATAATTTTGAATTTAAAAAAAGTGCTGGAATTTATGTTTATTAAATTATGTGAATGTAAAGATTTTAAGTTTTATATAATGCTAAAGTAAAAATAATAATAAAATTAAACAAAAATAATCATGAGTTATTCATTTTAAAGTAATTTATAATTGACCACAGTCAGCAACGACGATTTTTTTGGTGGTTTTACCAGATTGTGAGCCGAAGGTTTCAACTTTCTTTACGGCATCCATGCCTTCAACAACACGACCGAAGACGACATGTTTACCATCTAACCATGGGCATGGTACGGTGGTCAAGAAAAATTGACTGCCATTGGTGTTTGGACCAGCATTGGCCATTGACAACATACCTGGACCGGTGTGTTTAAGTTTGAAGTTTTCATCTTCGAATTTGTTACCGTAGATTGATTTTCCACCAGTGCCGTTGTGGTTGGTGAAGTCACCACCTTGGCACATAAAGTTTGGAATGACACGATGGAATGAACTTCCTTTGTAACCGAAACCTTTTTCTCCAGTACATAAAGCTCTGAAGTTCTCAGCGGTTCTTGGAACAACATCAGCGTTTAATTCCATAATAATTCTGCCTAATGGTTGACCATCAGCAGTAATATCAAAGAAACATCTTGGATTGGCCATTCTTATTATTTTAGCTGCTTGCGCTGATAATGTAAAAAATATACGCATAAATCTAAATTTATTTTGAAATATTTAGGCTTTGAAAAAAAAACATTAGTATTTAAATAGAAAAATTAAAATGAAAGAAAAAACACCCATTAGACAATCATGTGCTATTTATAAAATTAAATATTGATTTTTTTTCTTTTTTTTAAACAATAAAAACAGTCTAAATTAGATTTCATGTAACATTAACCTCAACAAATTAACATGTAAGATTTCAATTTAGTATATATCATCATTGTTTTTTAATGTTATAGCAATCTAGCTTATAGTAAACCAAAAGGAGAGAAACAGTTTATTTTTAAGTAAGCTTTATTTTTAATTTGAAATAAAAATGACTACATTTAGTTGATAAATATTTTTTTAAATATCTCAATTTTTGCAACAGTTTCGTTGCAAAACAGTCTTTTTTTTTATTTAAAATTTAAAAAATGTATTTTAAAAAATCGTTTGAATGTTAAATCCTTTTTAGAATTAATAAAACAAAAATAATTGGA
>NTPY01000939.1:784062-794349 GCA_002922825.1 Brachionus calyciflorus
TCAATGTTAAATCCTTTTTAGAATTAATAAAACAAAAATAATTGAAAAATTTAATTTTTAAAATTATGTCAAAAATTATACCAGTTTTTTTCTTCTCAAAGTCTGATTAAATTAAAGTAGCGAATCAGTAATAATAAATTAAAATCTATCATCATAAATAATATTAAGAAATTTTTATTTGACAAATAAGTACTGTAAAACCTTGCTTATAGTCCCTGGGGCTATATTCGAAAAATAACTTGAGCAATATATATGAGGTAACTGTGGGAAAGATTATAAAAAAAATTCAGTAACCCAGGAGTAATAATAAAATGAATTTAAAATTGGATGAGGTTGTAAAAGAATTGATTGATTTATTTTAGAAAATTTTTAAAAATTTCTCCAGTAAAAAATATATTTAAGTTTCGATTAAAATTATAGTTTATATTAATCATGTTAGGACTAATAGAAGACAGTGGTATCCTATATAAAAATAAAAACCTCTATAATCTCATGCTTGCGTATTTTAATTTATTCACTTCCTCATGGGGTTCCATGAAAGTCAATTGTAAAAAATTTTTTTATTTTTACCCCGGGGTTAAGTTGAATTTTAATTCAAAACAGGCTGGGGTTATATTCAAGATTTGGTGGGAGATCATTAAAAAAATAGGATAGTCCCGGAGCTATAAACAAGTTTTTACGGTAAGCAAAAATTTATATGTGAAAAATTGAAAGGACAAGTACTGAATAGTTAAAACCTTTCCTCTAGAAAAGCCTATTTAAATAAGTCATATTTCAATCAATATAAAAAAACACTTCCATTCTTAGAGTAGAATAAAATATTTTATTATTATATCATTTTTTTAATACTAGAAATTAAGACAAAAAAAAGGATTCTTGATTGCAATTCAGTTTAAAAATAGACTGAATTATTAAAATTCAAAAAAAAATTGCAAGCACATTTTATTCTGCAGATAAGAAATTTTTTTCTCTCTAAACACTTTAACTCATTGCAATTTAAAAAAATTACTTTGAATTCATTTTGAGACGCATTAAACATGGTAAGTAAAAAATGAAAAAAAAAATAATCTAGGTCTAAAATTAAATCCTTTTTAATCAATTAAAGAGTCATAGAAAATTTGAACACCCAAGACATGGTTCTTTGGGTTTTTTGCCAAAAAAAAGATCAGTCAGAATCCGTGGTAAATGCAAAGCTTTCCCAAAAGACGATCCATCTAAACCAGTTCACTTGACTGCTTTCATCGGCTATAAAGCTGGTATGACTCACATTGTTCGTGATGTCGACAAGTTAGGTTCAAAATTGAACAAAAAGGAAACAGTCGAAGCTGTAACCATTATTGAAACTCCACCAATGGTCATCGTTGGTGTTGTTGGTTACATCCAAACACCAAAAGGTTTACGTACCTTCAAGACTGTTTTTGCTGAACATTTGAGCGAAGACTGCCGCAGAAGATTCTACAAAAATTGGTAAGATTTATGTCTTAAAAAAACCTAATGATCTAATGGTTTATAAAGTCTCGCTTCAAAAATAAACAGGCGATAAATAAAGAGTTCCTCTATTCACTAATGAATATGAGCTCTATAAATATTTAATTTCCTCTCTTGGACTTTTAAAAAAAGTCCATGATGAAGTACTTATAAACCAGCTACTTCTAGTTGCAAAACTAGTCGTAGTGTAAAAATTAGATTGGTCGTGTCGAAAATATGGTTTCTAAATTCAATCCTCCAAAAAGGTACAAATCCAAAAAGAAAGCCTTCACTAAATACGCCAAAAAATGGAAGGATGATTTGGGCAAAAAAGAAATCGAAAAAGACTTCGCTAAAATGGCTAAATACTGTCAAGTTATTCGTGTCATTGCCCACACTCAAGTAAGATATTTTCTTTTGAATTTTAGATATCTTAATTAAAATGATGATAATTGGCCTTGGAAGAGGTCAATCGGAAAAATAATGCCGATATCCCATTATATGCTGCCTTCCGTCTGATTAATTAAGTTATCTTCATAAGTCAAAAATTCTCAAGATCAAAATTTAAAATTTTCTTTCTTATTTTTAAAGATGAAATTGTTGAAAAAACGTCAAAAGAAAGCCCATATTATGGAAATTCAATTGAACGGTGGTTCAGTAGCTGATAAAATCAAATTCGCTCGTGAACATTTGGAAAAACAAGTACCAGTTAGCCAAGTATTCTCACAAGACGAAATGATTGACTGTATTGGTGTAACCAAAGGTCACGGATACAAGGGTGTAACCTCAAGATGGCACACAACCAAATTGCCAAGAAAAACTCACAAAGGTTTGAGAAAAGTAGCCTGTATTGGTGCTTGGCATCCAAGCAGAGTATCCTTTTCCGTAGCTAGAGCTGGTCAAAAAGGATACCATCACAGAACTGAAATCAACAAAAAAGTTTACCGTATTGGTTCAGGTGCTGATAAAGCCAATGCTAAAACCGAATTCGACCCAGTTGAGAAATCAATCACTCCAATGGTATGTTTTATTTTTTTCTTTATCTTTAATTATAAATATACGAATCAATGATGAATACGAGAAGCGTATAAAGCAGCATTTAGCGCTGGAGCCAGAAATGGATGAACCCACCAGTGCGATGTTGCAGAAATGTTTTAAAACTAACCCAAATGGGTTGTCTGAAGATTCGTTCTTTTAAAATTTTTTTTCTTACTCAATAAAATTTTATTGTTTTTTTTTAGGGTGGTTTCCCACAATATGGTATTGTCCGTCAAGACTTCGTCATGGTTAAAGGTTGTGTTATGGGAACTAAGAAACGTCCAATTACTTTACGTAAATCTTTGATCACCCAAACAAAACGTGTTGCTTTCGAAAAGATTGCTCTCAAATTCATCGATACATCATCCAAATTTGGTCATGGTCGTTTCCAAACTGCCGAAGAGAAGAAGAGTTTTATGGGTCCTATGAAAAAGGACAAATTAGCTGCCGAAAAAGCTGCCAACAAAGCTTGAATGGCATAAAAATAATTAGTATCTATTTTTTTGTAATCATTACAATTTAATAAATGCTGGAAAAAAAATTATTTTTTTCTTTAATTCATTCCTAAATTTTAAATCCAATTTTAATTATCATAATGAAGTATTTAGCTTCCAAGCAGTCCGTCTAAACCCCCCTTGCTTGAAATAAACAAAAAAATTATGAAATTAGTTTTCTTTTTGATTTTCAACAAATTCAATTATCAGAAAATTTATAAAGGCGTCAAGCTATTTAAAAATTTTTGAATAATTTACAAAGAAATATCCTTTTTAAAAAAATTGTATTAAAATTCAAAACTCATCGAAAAAACCTACCAGAAAAGTTTAAATTAAATGAAGATAGCTCAGTTGGTACCGTCATGGGCGTTCAACATTTACTTCTCCAAATTTGAAGGTTAATTCTATTTCAATAAATAAATAAATATTAAATAAGATTTTTGATATCTAAAAAATTCTCGTGATATTTTGTAAAAATACAATATCGTAAAAATTATTTATAAAAAACGCTTCATCTAAACAAAGTAAACTCGAAACCACGGACAACTCACATTATAACACTAAAAAAAATTATAAAGAGTCTTGATAGACTAGAAATTAGATACTCACACTAGATAGACTTTCTTATATACCTTTGAAATTAAGCCATTAGTTTTTTCTTTAAATCGAGCTAAAGTTGTTTTCTTTTTATTACAATGTTTCATCGTCGCATCACAGCGTAAGTATCTTCGCCAAAAAAAAAACAGTAAAGTAACATCTTGGATTTATATATTAAACCATTAAATAAATTATTAGTGCAAAAGAGAAACGGATTGGTTATAATAACTAATATTTTGTTTGTTTAATAACCAGTTTGTTAAGCTTTAATTCGATTCCGATTGAGTGAGAAGAAATTTTCCAAGATTGAAATTTTTTTTAAATACTAATTTTTCATTTTTGACAACTTTTTTCTTAATTTTTCAATAATTTGAAATAACTTGAATCAAAAGTAAGCTTTATTTTACTTGGTGTATTTATATATGCCTCAAAAAATTGAAATTAAAAAATGAATCAAATTTTAACAAATTGAAAAAAAAAATTAAATAAATTGAATATTATTAATATGTCAAATTTTGAATCTGAACAAGAAAAAAATCAATTTGCAGCATTATCGGCTGGTTTAGCTGCCCATGGCGATTCAGAATCAATTTATGTTCTACCAAGAACATATAATGGCAAAACTGTTACTGATCTTTTTCCTGAGTTTAAATACGATGCTGTTTTGAGGTTTTCTAAATTATTCGGCATAGGTCGGGTAACAAGTGTACCTAAAATATGGAAAGGAACGCGTAAACGACGTAAACAAAAAATAGAACAAGATAAAAGTCTAACTGAACAAACGTCAGAAAAAACCAAAGATCAAAATAACGAAATTCAAGATGATGTTTTTAAACTTTTCGAAAGTGACTTTGATTCAACTAAAAAAGAACCAGAAAAAATAGAATCACCCAAACCAGTTGCCGAGCCAACTGCTCCACCGGTCGAAGCAACAGAACCAGCCAAAGAACCCCAAAAAGAAGAAGATGACGAACTTGAATTTGAACCTAATGATGAAATCAATTTTCTCAAACCATATTTAATAGACGATCTAAATAAATCGGACAGAATAGAAAATGAGGGCGAATTGAATGAGGCGCAAATTAAAAAACAATGGGAAATGGGTCCTGGCTCATATTGGTATCAAGCATTTGATTTAGACTCAATAGTTGAAACTAAAAAGAAGCAATTGAAAAAATTGAATAAAAAATCCAAAAATGACGAAGATGAAGATGACGACGAGGAAATATCTGATGAGGAAGAATCCAAAAAGAAAGAAGAAGATAATTTAAATTTAAAACTAAATGAATTGGACCTTAATAAGTTAATAAATGATGACAAATTTTTATTGGTTAATACTCAAAATTGGGAGAATAACATAATTATAGATGTTAATCAAGTTTCTAAAATAAATAATGAAATGATTAATGAACGAATTAAATATGCCAGTTGGGTGCCATCGAGTGAGCATCGTACACTTACATCATTTCAATCGAAAATACTCGGCAAAAAGATTGATTTTATAAATGTATATAAGGACCAATCAACTATTACTACAAATCAACCTGGAACCAAGCCAAAAACAAATCAATGGAATTCAATATTTCCAAATGAAAATTATGATCTTTATGGTGAATGGGAGAAAAAAATAATAATTGATCCTGAGACTGATATAAAGATAGATGATATTAAACCATGCGAATTTTTAATTGATCCTAATGATGATAATTTACTACTCGGTGTACCTGAGGATGTAATTGTAGAAAAGCCAGTTCAAAAAGAAGAAGAACCTAGAGAACATAGAAAATACGAACGAACTAAACCAAGTAAAAAAGCTCTTGAAGCCATGATGGAACATGAACAAAATGAAGTTGATGTATCACAAAGTCAAGAGCCTAAAAGTATATGGAATATTTCTAATGATGAATATTATAATCCAAAACAAGTTAATCATGAACAAACAGTACAAAATAGTACTAAACATGTATCATCTAGTTTAGTTCTTAACCACTCTCAATGTGCTTTGGATTTACATCCACAATTTTTCCCAACTCATTTAAGTGTCGGTAAACTAAGAAATTTTCATCGTATACCTTTAAGACGATTTCAACCACACGAAATTAATAGTTTAATAAATGTTAATTCATTGTTGAGAAGATTCGGTAAAATAGAACCAAAATTAGAATTTCCGAAATCATTTACTCAACAACCTCAAACTGTTACTGAATTCAATCAAATACGTTCTTCGTCTGATTTAACAGCTTCTGACAACTGTCATTTAATATTGGCTGAATATAGCGAGCAATATCCGCCATTAATGATGCAACCTGGTATGGCAACTAGAATTAGAAATTATTATAAGAAAAAATTTAGCAAAGATGAGGGTCCTCAAAATGGTGAATATGGAGAATTAGTCTATGTAAGTTCAAGTCCATTTTTGGGCGTATTAAAACCAGGTGAAAATCTGTTAGCTTTTGAGAATTCGATGTTTAGAGCTCCCATCTATCGTCATAAGATTCCTGAACAAGATTTTTTAGTAGTTAAAAGTAAATCATTCGGCTATGTGATCAGGGGTGATATTCGAAATTTATTTGTAGTTGGTCAAGAGTGTCCTCTTATAGAAGTTCCCGGACCGAATTCAAAAAGATCTAATTCATTCTTGAAAGATTTTCTACAAGCCTTTCTAGTAAGATTATTTCATGAAAGTCATGAAGTACCTAAGAGAATTAAAATGGAAGATGTCAAAAAAGCTTTTCCAACTCTACCTGAAAATAGTATAAGAAAGAGATTAAAAATATGCGCTGACTTTAAGCGAATCAATAAGTTAGATGCTAATTGGTGGGTTCTAAAAGACGATATTCGTTTGCCGACTGAAGAAGAAGTTAGAGGTCTAATTTCACCCGAACAATGTTGTGCTTATTATTCAATGTTAGCTGCTGAACAACGATTAAAAGATGCTGGATATGGTGAAAAAAATTTCTGGGCAAGTGATGATGACGATGAGGATAATTCAAAGATTGATGACGAGGTCAAAAACGCACCATGGCATACAACACGAGCTTATTTAGATGCCATCAAAGGTAAATGTTTATTGCAAATAAACGGTGTAGCAGATCCAACAGGTAGAGGTGAAGGTTTCTCCTACGTTCGTCAAGCTATTAAAAATAAAGACGATGATGAGAAAGAAAGAGAAAAAGAGAAAGAAAAGGAGAAAGAAAAAGAAAAATTAAATGATAGTGTATCGTCGCCACAAGCACAAACAAAACGAACAGTTACTGGAACAGATGCTGATTTACGCAAATTGCATTTAAGTCAAGCTAAAGAATTACTCGCAAGTTATGGTGTACCTGAGCATGAAATTAAAAAGCTTAAACGTTGGGAAATTATTGACGTTGTTCGTACTATGTCGACACAAAAAGCCAAAGAAGGCAATGGAGCGGGTATTTCTAAATTTGCACGTGGTAATAAATTTTCTCAATCAGATGCTCATGATAAATTCAAAGATGAATGTCAACGAATATTCGAATTACAAAATAGAAATCTAGCGTCCGAAGAATATTTGTCAACAGATGATTCAGAGGATTTGGAAGAGGATTCCGATGTTGATGAATTGGGAAAAAATTTAGAATCAATGCTCGAGAGTAATATACAAAAAGATACTGTTAAAAAAGAGGACAATTCGTCCGAAATAAAAAATATAATCATGAAAGAGGCTAATGAGAAAAAGAATGAAAATGAAAAAAATGAGAATAATCCGAATATGCAACGAGTTTTGAAAATAACACGAACTTATCGAGACGAGGAAACAGGCCAAGAGTTTACTAAAGTCGAAACTATTACTAATTCATTAGTAATTGATGCATATGTTAAAATAAGAACAACTAGAGATGAGGAATTTATTCAACGAGCATTTGCTTTAGACGAAAATGAAAAAGAACAATTGAGAAAAGAAAGAAGACGATTACAAGAACAATTAAGACGAGTTAAACGTAATGAAGCTAAAATTGGAGAGGATGGTGTGCCAAAAGTTAGAAAATACAATAAAACTGGCCTAAATCGCAAACCCAAAACTCCTAAATCAACAAAATTTGTTGCCGAAATGGGCTCGGAAAATACGAATCAATCAGTAATGTCATCACCAGAAGCTAAAAAATTCTTTGTAAAATCATCACTTCAATATTCAAGCGGTGATGAGGACAGATCACGAGATCGACCTGAAGGAGAAACGCCTCAACAGCGTCAAAAGCGTAAATATGTCAAGAGAAAGAAATTACTTGAACAACAATTACTTGAACAGCAATCGAGCGAACCAGCTGGTGCAACTGGTCTAGCCAAAGTCGAAGGTACCAAGTTAATCATTCAGAAAAAAGCGATTAAAATGGCATTGAATAGTGATGATGGTGCATCTCCCGTCAAGAAAAAATACCGAACTAAAAAAGTTATTGAAATGGAAAATCGTCAAAATAGCGAAAGCATGTTGGCTGACACTAGTACAAATGATGCTGATCCCGATAAAGTGGCACCAAAAATCAAAATAAAACCAGTTAAGCCGGACAACCCTGCACCTGAACAAAATTCATCAATTATTTTAACAATACCAAAAGAAAAAATTGTTCAACCAGCTGAAAAAACTCAACCAGCACCCAATAATCCAGTAAATATTGATAATCAACAAAACGATGTGGCAATGCAGCAAAAAAAACAATTAAACAAACAACAGTCTATGATTAAAAAGCAACAAAAGTTACAGCAGCAGCAACAGCAACAACAACAACAGCTATTATTACAAGAACAACTACAACAATTACAATCTCAAAATCCATTAGAAATAGCAGCTTTAGCAGCAGCCTCTCAATTTGCCAACTTTTTTGAGCAACAACAAATTTTAATGGCACTTCAACAGCAATTAATTCAACAGCAACCTCAACCACAAACACCGCAGACAAATTCAAATCAAAGTCAAAAATCAACTCCACAAACAACACAATCAGGCCAACAACCAAAACGAAAAATAAGCACACAAAATTCCCAATGTGACTATTTAGTCAAACCTCAAAAAAAAGTCGATCGTCGACATGTTGATCCTTTAGTAAGTCTATCTACTTTACTTGAAGCAATTGTTAATGAAATAAGAGAATTACCTGAGGCACAGGCATTTTTATTTCCAGTTAATTCGAAAAAAGTACCTGATTATTATAAAGTTATTAAAAATCCAATAGATTTGCAAACAATACGTAAAAAAATTAATGAAAAATTGTATAAAGATCGCCAATCGTTTTTGGACGATATTCAATTATTATTTAATAATAGTTTAATTTATAATGGTACAAATCATCCGATTACTCGTTCGGCTGAAACAATTCATCAACTTTGTGAATTGAGAATCAAAGAAAAACAAGATCAATTTAGTCGATTGGAAAAAGCCATCAATCCTTTACTTGATGATAATAGTTTAATTGTTTTAAACTATTTACTTGATCAGCTTTATGAGCAATTTATAATTCAAGTTGAAAATTCTTTTTCATTTTTGAAACCAGTTAATAAAACTAAATACAAAGATTATTATGATGTTGTAAAAAATCCCATTGATTTGGAAACAATTAAACATGTAAGTTATCTCTTTTATTTTGCTGTAGAAGCTTCGTTAAAATCTTAAAAAAATTTAATTTTTAATTAAATTCAATTTTTTTTATAGAAAATCACATCCAAGAAATATCGATCGAGAGAAGAATTTATAAGCGATTTTGAGCTATTATATTCGAATTGTGTACTTTATAATGGTTTGAATAATGTTTACACAGACACGGCTCAAAAGTTATTAGACACTTGTAAGCAAGCATGCAATTTAGAAGATTATCATGATCAATTTCAAAATTTAGAAGATCAAATAGCAGTAGCTCTGCATGTAAATCAAGCTCCCATACGTCACTCTTCTTCAATAAGCATGGATGTTTACACTGATAGTGAATCGAACATGGGGCCAAGTGCACATATGGACAATATTCAAGATATAAATATTTTACCTCCTAAAAAACCAAAATCTAATCCGAATCTAAATATTAAAAAGACACCTAATAACAATGCAAATTTTAATAAACCAAATATTAATTTTATAAAACCGTCTAATTCTGGTTTACAAGCAAAAAAGAAAAAAATTCTTCCAATGGGTGAAATTGTTAAGCATAGAAATTCGCCAAAATCTGGCTCAGATGCCGAAGTATTTGTTGATGTTGAAAGCATTGATGATGGACGAGGAACTTCAATTAATAGAGATATTGACTTTTTGCCATTCGATGAAAGTGCTAATCACAATGATAATGCTGAAGATGCATACTATTAAAAAAAAAATTAATTTACCGAAAATTATTCGAATGTTATATAGTTATTATTTTTTCTATTTTAAAATATAAATAAATTTTTTTTGAGCTAAATTTAGTTTATTTATTTTTTAAAGTCGATTTTGATTAGATCTTTCTCTTTTTGTAGGTGTAAGAACCACAAATTTTGTTGAGATCAAAATTTTTAAAAAGGTTAGCCGCCTATTTGATTTTAAAAAATTTCTAATATCTATCCGCTAAAGTGAACTTGTAAGTTTTCTGAATATTTTGCTTTATTCCATTTTCAATTGCATAGAAAGTCTACGCTCACTTTTATCAAGACACGAATTTATTTAATCAAACTTGAAGGAAAGAACGCATTTCTTCTCATGCAA
>NTPY01000939.1:802000-821354 GCA_002922825.1 Brachionus calyciflorus
AATCATCGTTGACTAAAAAAATTTCTAAGTTTCGTATTCAAAAAAACATCCTAAACTAAAAGAGCATATAGTATAAAGAAGTTAATATAGTAAATTTCTGAAATAAGTTTTTAAACATATCTTAAGACCTTCTTAAACATTCCATGAGCAATGTCTTAAAACTTATTAAAAAAACAAAGAGCAAGTTTAAGAAATAATGTACTTTTTTAAGAGCAAATTTTTGAAAATATAAGGGAAAACTATATTATTTTTTCTTTAAGGAAAAAAAATCATACTTCTTAAGTATTTCTCTTAGACTTTTTAAAATCTCTTAAGATACTCTTAAACAAATTCTCAAACTGAATATCAACTTATTGCAGAAATTTACTGTAATTAGATTTCGAGCATTATTAAAGACCATAATTCTAGAAACAGGAGAACAAATTAAATTAAAAGAAAGATTAAGATTTTTTTCTTGAGCGAATTCGACATGGTAAAACTTGGTTGGTGACTCAGAATTTTAAGAAATATTTTAGTTTATAAGTTCGTAAAGTCATCAAATGACAAGGAAAGAGTTCACTTTTGATCTTAATCTTTGATTAATTGTCAAATTACATTTCGTTTACACTGTCCTTTCACCAACAAACCTTAAAATGTTACATAAAAAAACTGGTTAAATAATTTGAATAGTTTTTTAAAAATAGAACTTTAAACTTAATTTATAAATTTAAAGATTGTAAATTTTCTTTTTTATTCTTTATGGAATTTTTCTCATAATTTTTTTGCACCGACGAACCTGATTTCCCAATAGATAAATAAATAAAAAAATGTTTTATCTCATAAAATAATGACCTTGAAGAGAAGAGTTGAAAAATTTCCAATAATCAGTTTAAATAATTAAATGATTGGAGCTTTGTCTTTAAAAAGGTAAATGGAAAAATCTTGAAAAATAATCAAAAAAAAAGGAGCATTTTGATAATTATTGTTTAAATTCATACAGTTTTGAATTTTTTCGCAAATTTTTTAAAAAATAATTTAGATAAATTTTCAATTAGTACCCTAAATTTATCATTTCATAAATAATTTAATAAAAAGACAAGTTTCCTCGAGAAAAAGAAAAAAAAAGAATATGAAAATTCCGGAACATTTTTGTTTTAAATAAAAAATTAAAAAACTAATAACTTTTTTTCTAGAAAATAAAAAAGTACTCTCAAAATTGAAAATCTTTTTGGTCTTTTTGAAAATCAATAAATTTATTACCAGGAAACTTAAAAACAAGTTATTTATTCCTCTATTACTTTTCAAATAATAATAAAACAAAAATAAGAAAAACAAAAAATCTCAAAGCATCATGTTTTTAAATCACTTAAATTTTTAATCACGTAATTAAAAGACAATGATATTTATTTATTTATTTATTTATTAAATATTTTTTTAATTTAAAAATATTATTTTAAAATTTCACAGGTTTTACTAAAATCAATTGATTGTTATTTCGTCGTTTCTTCAAACAAATTAGTACAACCTCTATTAAAATTTCCAAAATTTCAACAAAGCTAAGCAAACTCATACCTATAAAAAGCCCTAAATTACCACCAATAGTTCCAAATAAAGCATCAGCTGAAACTTCTTGAATTTCTTGAACATAAGTTGTTGCCAAATCATCATAAAATACATTTAGTAAGACAATATTCTTTTGTATATGATTATCACTAACTACTGTTGTTAGTGGAAATCTTGAAACTAAGTCTGTTTGATATCTCAAATAGTTGGTATAATACATCGTAGGATATCTTGACTTGGATGTTCTTAATTGATAATCAACTGAATCACATTCTAAAGGACATTCTTTGCACTCATCAGATTTTTTTAAATATTCTATCCTGCTGTTTGATATGCAATTCAATAGAGAAAGTGTCGCGCAATATGGCACACTTTTGTATATGTTTGGCAATTTAGGATCCACACATCCACATGAATCTTTAATAAACGTTTGTACACATAAGCGAATACAATTCTTTTGACGGTAAGTTGTCATATTAAGTATATTAAACATTGCTTTGAAATATTCTGATTTATGACCATCAGGAGAGTAAATATTTTTAACACAATTACTATACGGATATTCTAATTTGGACACAAAAGTTCTAGTTATACCAATATCAGTTTGATAATTTGTCGCCAGCTCTTTTCCTTCTGCTTCGATTAACGCTTCTACACTTTGATTATGAACGATTACTCTAGCGCCACTTTGCTGCATCCAAATACCTTGAGAAAATTCATCGCCTAAAAATAATTCTAATTTGAATGAGCGATCTGATCCAGGTTCATTCATCAATCTTATTGGAACTTTGTTACCTTTTTGATCATAACCACTATTAAAAGTAAAACAATTTCCAAAATCAAAATCATATACCCAAACAAAATCACTTGCATTACATGGTTTATCATTGTAAAAACATGTTAATAGCATAAAATCTATTTCAAAACCAAATTGACGTATTTGCTGCCATGTTAGATTTTTATCAGCTAGAATATTTGCTTTGATCAAATATTTGACTGTATGTGGATTTATATCAATTCGGTTTGTATCTTTCACATGCGAAATGTTGTGTTTAGACAGTACTTCGTCTATATAAGACTGAGAATATCTTCGATCTAAAGGATTCAAATTGCAAACAGTCACAGCTGGAAATTCAATCGGAGCTTTTTCAACAACTTCTATGTTTATTAAAACCCCAAAGGATAAAAACGATATCAAAATAGTTACTATTGAGTAAAAACAATACACAGATCCTGCACTTAAACAAACAAACCAAATTAATTTGACAGTCTTGCTATCTGAACGAGCAATATTCGGTATGCCATGTGTAGTACTATAGTTACACCATTCGATGAAGCGTTCTTTGAGCTCACTTCGAAGGCTAATTTTACCTTGTTCTTTTATCATTATTAATATTTAAATCAATATTAAAAATGAAAAACAATAAGATTAAAAAAATTTGAGAAATTGTTCTTTTGATATTTTCTAGAGAGTAGAAAAATAAATAAAGTTTTTCTTTTTTTTATGAATTATTAAACTTAAAATAATAAGGAAATATTTTTTTTTCTAAACATTAAAAAATTTTCACTTTTTTTTGTTTAAGAACAATTTAGAAAATTGAACGCCCGTTTTTGTTGTTTTTTTTATAGTAATTAATTGTTTTAAAAAATAAATTTAATCGAATCATATATTCGGTTAACAAGGTGATACCAATGTTTATAGTTGTTGATTCCTATTGAATTCTTTTAATTGATTTAAAAAAAGGAACAAATCTCTTAAAATCAGAAGATTATAAAACGAAACGGAATTATTGTTTAAATTATTTATAAAAAAATTTGGAAAATTTTTTCTAAATGTCTTTTAAATATTTCTCCAAATTTCACAATTCATAAAATATTTTAACAAAAAGAAGTGATTTGAATATCCCTTTAATGTATAAATAAGCAGTAATAGCCTATTTAAATTAAATTTTCAATATTTATGTTTGTTTTAAGTGCGAAAATTTTGAAACTTTTTCAATTTTAAGTCTTCTACCGAAGTTTCTGAACAAAATATCCGAAATTGGTGGAAAAATATTTCGATGGATTTATGCACCTAAGTGATATTCAATAATCGATTAGCCGAGCAACATTTTTTTTTATAGTTTTAGTTCTTTGCAGATTTATTGCAGGGATGAGAAAAATTTTCATTTCATAATTAAATCTGATCGTGCTTCAAAGACATTTCGTAAGAATAACATGGGCATAAAACCTAAGTCTTCTAATATGGAAAAATTCTTAAATTATATATAAAATCTTTTCAGAAAGTTCTCACCAACAACAACAACAAAAAAAACAAAATTAGTTAAAAAAGTTTACCTTGCCTTTAAATTAAGAAATCGAAATGGAAAATACTACTAATAAATTACTGATAAGAAAAAAATCCGAACAAGAATTTAAATTTTTTAAAAGGTGCTATGTATTTCGACATCTAGATATTAGCTCTTGTTTTAACAATAATTAAATTTTAATGATTTTAAAATTATTTATTTAGGAAAATTTTTCATTATTTAGAAATAACAAAAAAAGCTTAAGTGTCTTACTTTATCAGAAAAAGCCTTTCTCTTTAAACCTAAGATATGATTGCATGGTTATTTAGTTAAAAAATAAACAATATTAAAGGAAGAAATCGGTTTCATGTTAAATGTAAGCATAAAAAAGAAATGTATTTATTTATCAATTATTATTTCCTAATAAAGGATATTAAAATTTCGGAAACCAGGATTTTGAGTTAACAATCATAATTAAAGTATATAACTAAATAATAGCTTTTTATACATTTCCCAATGATATTTGAAAATTAAAAAATTTGTTAAATAAAGATCAGAATTTCAATTTAAAAAAAGATTTTTTATTTTGTAATAGCATCAAAATAGGAAACTCAACTAAGCAAAACATTATTTTAAAGATGATTCTCAAGTATTTTAATAATATAAACTGACTAAAATTCATTAATTCAGACTTAGGTGGTGAGCAAATGAATTTTTTTTAAATTTTATTTTATTTGATGGTTTTTATTTTCTTATTTTGTTTTGAAAAAAAAACTATTGAATTATTAGAAATTTGAAAGACTTTTATAAAATTAGAATCATTACTATTTTAGGCATTTTGTAAGAATAATAGTGTAAAATTCAGGAAAAAATATCAATTAAGGTAAAATTCAAAAATAAGTCATTTAGCACCATTTGAGTTAAAAAGTAAAACTTAATTTCGGAAGCTTCTTAAAAATTAAAAAAACTAAATAAATTGACTTTCATTGATAAAGTTGAAAAAAAAATTTAACCATTTCCTAACGCCTTTGTAAATAATATATTTAATGAATTTTAATTTTAAAAAAATTTAAGATTTAAGTTTTTAAGTCTCTTCACTTTATTTAAGATCAATTTATTTATTTGAGTTGCATAGCAATCATCAAAATTCACTTGGGAACAAAAATCATTAAAAAAAAAGCCTTTTTCTTAATTAACACATTAGAAAACAACTTACGAATGACACTAATGGAAGGAAAGATTTAAAAATCTTTGTTCATCAAAAATATTTGGTTTGGTAAAAATTAAAATGAATATGTTTGAAAGATGCTAATAAAACGATGAATAAATCAGTGAAAAAAGACTATTAGATAAGCCCTTATATTGTTTGTTTTAAACTACCATTCCCATTACTGTTACCGTTACCAAAAAAAAAATTTTTTTTTTGGTAATGCTGTATCATAAAATCTTGCTTATTTCCCCAGTAGCTATCTGAAAAATGACTGATACTATATGCGAACGAGAAGGTACTAAATTACTTTATTAAAAATAGGCTTCACCGTAGGGGTTGAGTAAAAAATGAATTTAAAAAGGGATAAGATTGTTGATTGATTTTAAAAAATGTAATATTGCCTCATGTGAAAGTATTAAATGGTACATGCGGCTATACTTGAAAATAAACACATTACACCGTAAATATTAGAGAAAATGTTTGAAATTGTATTTATTTCCATTTCTAAATGGGAATTTCCGCTAAAACATTTTCTTTAACTTTAAAATCTACAATAATGGGTAAGTTTTAGTAATATTGGTCTATTATATGAAGTGAACAAGGATCATCATCTTGAGAAGTGATTTTTTCGTTCAGTCTCATACTGAGATTTAACTTTTTTTAAGCCATTTAAACAAAATCCATTTTTAAGGCTTGAAATTTTTTGTGTTTAAGAGACATTTATTTTTTTTTAGAAAATTTGTGCTTAAAAGTTTAGATTTGTGGTGAAAAGGTTTTTTAATAAAAAAAATGTTGATTTTGTGACGAAAAGTTTAAATTATTTTTTTGGAAGGCAATTTCTAAAAACAGAAAGTCTTTAAAAATTCTATCTGACAAAAAGTAGCCTTGTTTATCACATAGTTATCCGGAATCATTTTAATTTAGAAATATATTTTTAAAATTTCCTTTGAATAAGTCAAATTTTTCTCGAGAATGTGAACTTAGAAAAAGATTTTAAATTTGAACTTGCTTCCATAAAGATTTTAACCACAAACATTAGAGGAAAGTTAAAAGTAAATTTATTTCAAAATATTAAGTAATGAGAAACTTAATTAAAATTTTTTAAAGAGCATTTAAAAAGGAAATAGCTAAAAACTAAAAATAAAACTTAAAAATTTTGTTATTGTTAAATATGTTAAATATTTTTTGGCTTTACCATCATCATATGCTAACTTAAAAAAATTCGGTTTAAATATTAAAAGGAAACATCTTAATCAAATGTTATGTTCCCTTGTGTTGAAATGCATGTTTTGAAAAATCGAGAAAATAATTAACCAATAAGAAAACTGGGTACAAATCGAGAATTAGATCTCTTCACAAGAGAATACTGTCCAAATTAAAACTTAAAGTAATCATTTTTAATACCGTTTTATTATATAAACCTACACAAATGGAAGAAAATCGATTTTGAACCAGCTGAGTAAAACGCTCCGATTTAATAAACTTTCAAAGGTTAAATATTTTTTAAAAGCATTTTTTTTCATATGATTTCTAAGGGATTAGATATTTTTAAAACCATAATTTTTAACAAAATTAAATTAAAATTTTTAGATTAAATGAGAAATCCCGGTTACATAAAAAAAAAATGTTTCAAACAATAATAAATCGAGATCGAGTAAAGCCAGAAGATTCTTCAGAAAAAGATAATTTCTACACTAATCGAAAATTACAGATACAAAAATTTGAAGATAGTCGCAAAGAAGAGATTCAAAAATTCAATGAAAAACGTAACGATTTAGTAAAATCTTTTCAAGCGAATCGTAGTAATTTAAATGCATCCGATTTTAAAAAAACAGATTCAACAGGAAATACGACAACAGTTGCCTTAGATGCATCCTTCAGTCTTGTTGATAACCTCAAAACCAAAAAGCCAAAGCACGCAAGAAAGTTAATAAAAGAAAAATTACTCTATTGGAGTTCCAACACAACTTCACATGGTATACCAAACATCGTCAGATTAGATAGTAAGGTTCTTAAAATAACATGGTTAATTTGCTTTCTGGCTAGTCTTGGCTATTGCATTTATACTATTGGTATTATCATCCAAGATTTTTTGCAGTTTGATGTCTTAATAAATCAACAAGTCGTCACCGATAGTCCCATAGAGTTTCCTGCAGTTACAGTTTGCAATTTAAATCCTTTTGATAGACGAAATGCTCAAGCATATATTGACAAGACTCTTGAAAAGAACAAAATATCCTATGTTAATGATATTAATAAAATAGATATAAATCCTAAACTAGTCAATACTTTAATTAAGTCATCAATTAAAGGCGATTCGAATTTAACGTCTAAATCTATTGAAAATATTGGTTTTCATATAGATTATATGCTTTTGACTTGTTATTTCAATGATGTGCCATGTAATAACTCTGATTTTATTTGGAGATATGATTTTGATTATGTTAATTGTTATACTTTTAACAGTGGATTTGATCAATATGGAAATAAAGTGCCTATTAAAAAAATTAATGATGCTGGTTCGGATCAATCTTTAAAACTTGAACTTTTTCTTGGTTATGATTTAACTCAGAGTCAGTATATTTTAAATTCAGGCGCAAGAGTTGTTGTTCACAATCAAAGTGTTGATCCAATAATTTCAAGTGAAGGTATAGATGTGCCTACCGGTTTTCAAACTAATTTAGGCATTAAAAGATCGTTTCTTTTCAAATTAGATTCGCCGTATAGCGATTGTATTAAAGATACAAAATCTCCAGATAGTCATGACTCTTTATATTACAAGTCTATTTTTACAAAATTAAATATGACTATTTATCGTCAAAAAATTTGCATGAGACTGTGTCTTCAAGATTTTATCTTAAGAAAATGTGCATGCTTAGATGGAAGCTTGCCGAATATTTTCGTAAATGAGACCATATGTCAAGATATTGATTCTTTAGAATGTGTGGCTGACTCTAGAATGGAATATTTTAGTAGTCAAGAATCAAGCTCGTGTTCTCAATGTCCTCTTGAGTGTGACTCATCCAATTTTCAAATGACGGCATCGAGTTCAAGGTATCCGACACGCTATTACCAAAATTATTTAAGTGCAAGAACAAATATTTTGTCTAGATTTCCAACTGGTACGTCCGCATCAGAGATTACCAAAAGCACAGTGTTACTAAATGTTTTTTATGAAGACTTAGCTACTACATACACAAATGAGATACCAGCCGTAACTCCAGTTTCTCTTTTAGGTAATGTTGGTGGTAATCTAGGTTTATTTATTGGTATTAGTTTGCTGACGTTCGTAGAAATAATTGAATTTTTAATAGAACTTTTTTTTATACTTTTTAATAAAATATTCAAAAATTAAACAAAATAAATAAGAAATCGCTAGTTTTCTCTATGTTTTTAGTTTGAGAATTTGATTCCAATAAAATTTTTTTCAACAATATTTTTTATTTATTTTTAAAATTACATTTATACAGCTTTTAAAATTACATGATATTAATCTCGCGTTAATATCACCACTTTGGTTCTTCAAGTAAAACGTGACCCAATCGAACTGTGACAAAATTAAATTAATTAATTTTTGAAAATCTGTCCTTGAAAATTATTGTGAAAATATCAAAATGTGATTTAATCATAGTGTGATTTTTGCACGATATAACGGTAAAAAAATTTTTTCAAACACTAGTCTTTTACTTAATAACTCAATAATAACTTAATCACATGATTCTTTGTAAAAAAAAATTCGAAACTAACCATAAGGCTTGAGAATCCTTATTAATATTATCTATAATATGTAATTATTTACACTCCCTTTAGAAGTTTTATTGATGCTCCAGTTTAAATGAATCTAAACTAACGTATGATAGCGTTTAGCTCTACTAAAGCTATGACAGTCTTTCTTCTCTCTCTTTTTATGTTGATTTTAAAGACATGTCGTTAATCGACCAATATATATCTATAATTAAAAATTAAGAAGTTTGTTATTCACTATAAGGATTTTCAAAATGAGCATAAAGAAAAGTGTATAAAATTAAGAGAAAGATTCGACAATGAATTAAGTCCAAAACAATTTTAAATTAGAAAAATGACCGAAATTTTCCTAAATAACTCGACAAGGTAAATTTTATTAAAAAAAATAAAGTCGTCGTTAAAATCAACAAATTTAAACAGTTTTTTAATGATAACAGAGAAAAATTTTTAAACAAAATACCTATGTCTACCAGAGTTTTTTATAGAAACTATTTATATTTAAAAACTTAATGTCTTTAAATTGATTTATTTTTTTATTAAAAAATAAAAAAAATTGCCCCAGGAGAGGCTCGAACTCTCGACCTTCGCATCGCTTTACTGTATTTATAAGTACGACGCTCTAACCAACTGAGCTACTCGGGCTTCGATAATATGTTGATTTAATATTTAGTTTAACTTTTTTAACATTTATGAACAATAAATAAAATTTCTAATAATTAAAATTCACAATGGGAAATTAAAAATCACATTATTCTTTGTAAAAAAAAATTAGCAAAAAATTACGACGAGGAAGGGATTCGAACCCTCGCGTGCAAAACACAATGGATTAGCAGTCCATCGCCTTAACCACTCGGCCACCTCGTCTTTAACAAATCTACTTTATAAATATTATTCAATTCTTTAATATTATTCTCAAGATATTACAAAAAAAATTTGCCCCAGGAGAGGCTCGAACTCTCGACCTTCGCATCGCTTTACTGTATTTATAAGTACGACGCTCTAACCAACTGAGCTACTCGGGCTTCGATTTAACACTAAGTCAAAATAAAATTAATTTAAAATTTTTTATTTATAAATTTTTAGAAAGGTCTCCATAATAAATATTAGAATCAATTGATAATTTTTCTACTTGTTTACGTTCGTTATTTGACTTTCGGTTTTTCGGCATTAAGTAACTTGATTTGGATTTTGGAAGATTTGACTTTTTTTGGCGTCTTATCAAAATTGAAGGATAATATTTGATTATTTTTTCTATTTCTTTGTTAATACTTTCATTTTTTTCTGAATTTACTGAAAGATTGCTTTGAATTGGTTTAGAAGATTTTTTTGTTGTTAAGTTTGTAAAAGAATGTGATGTGAAATTCATGCATTTCTTTTGGTTGTAAATAATAGGCAAATCTATTGAATTTATTTTTGGAATAAAAGAAACTTTTTGTAATTTCTTTTTATCATTTAAACCTTCTTCTCGATCAATAGCTAATTTGTCAAATTTATTAGTAAAGTTCTCGGAGTTGCTTGGTGTTAAAGTCGATTTATAGTTAAACATTCGAAAAAAATAATAAAATAGAGGATTAGAGAAAAAAAAATCTCAAGATTAATATTAATATGGCATAGATTGCTAAGGCTTCAAGCTAATTAAAATAAAGTAATTTGGTTCTAATGTTGTTATTATTGTTGCTGTTGGATTAAAAAATAAAAAATTGAGATTAAAAATAATTTTATTTTTTTAATAAAAAGGTAAAATAAGAAAAAATCGTCCCTAGGTGGATTCGAACCACCAACCTTTCGGTTAACAGCCGAACGCGCTAGCCGATTGCGCCATAGAGACTTACTATCAACTTTTTATTTAATCTAAAATTCTTTCGAATTCATTAGTTTGGGAAATTATTACCGTATTTACTCGAAATTAAGAATAATTCGAATTAAATGTTTTTTCTTCTAATTGAATAAAAATTAGACAAAAAAGCCAGAATTTTTTTGAATGTCCAAAATAAGCGAACACCCATCTTTTTTTAAATTTTTTTTTTGTTCCAATAAAATTTGTTAAATAAGCATAATTTTTTTTATAATTTTTTGAAAATTTTCTCAAATAGAGGAATATTTCAATTTTATTTGAGTTATTTTTTGAAAAAAAAATCACTCGATTAGAAGAATTTATTTGTTGTGCCGGTATATTCTTAATTTCGAGTAAATACGGTAATTACTAAGTTTTTAACGATAAGTAAATTTTGAATGTCTCTATGGCGCAATCGGCTAGCGCGTTCGGCTGTTAACCGAAAGGTTGGTGGTTCGAATCCACCTAGGGACGATTTTTTTTTTAGTTTTAGCTTTTGATATTTTTTTTCAAAAGTCTTGGAGCTCAAAATCTTTTTAAAAAATGACTTATCTAATAGTCATTAAAAAAAAATTCATAAAATGAGCTTTTACAAATTCATGAAATCATAAATTTTGACCTAATTTGACCAAGCATAAATATTTGGAAAATATAAAAAGAAATTGATTTACTTGAAATTTAAATTAAATACTGATATTTAAAAAACATAAATAGTATGAAATCGATAAGATATAGCCAGCCAAAACAACAGTTATTTACTTAAATAAAAATAAAGTGTTTCTAAAATGTCAACTTTTGAGGAAAAGTTTCAAATAAGTAAATAACTTTTATTTGTATATAAATTTGTCCCAAATTCTTTGAATTCTATTTCCTACAAGAATACTTCGTGAGCAAAAAAAAAAGATTATCTAGGTATGTTAAACAAACATAGATATTGGGCTTTATATAATTTATATATACAAAATTTAATCCCTCTCTTTAGGATTTAAAAAAAAAAGAAAAATAATCATTTAAAAATTTAATTTTGAATTTTTTTTGTTTTTTGAGTTATGAACCCCAACGATTTAAAATCCAAACGAATTGTAAATGATGATCCTTGGGCGGTTCTGATTGCTTTAGCTTGTTTAATAATAGTTGCTACTGGGATATCAATTATTGTTATATGTGTTCTATGGAGGAGATATCGTAATAGTAGAATTATTTTTGAAGGTAGCTTAAATCCAATGGAATACGAAATACCTGATGCATCTACTGAAAAAATTAATCAAAATCAAAAAAGTCAAGAATATGAAATTCAAGTATTTTTTTTTAAAAATCAATTCAAATATTTTCATTTATTGTAAAATATTTTTAGAGTTTGGATATGTATGTACCGTCTGACGATAAAGAAGATCTTAGTGAATCACATGGAGTAAAAAAAGAAATGCAACTAATGCAAAGTCAATTACCTGACAGTCATCAAATGACTTTTAATGGGTAAATATTATTTTCATGATTTTTTTTGTTTTGAATATAACTCATGATCTCGAAATTAAAGATATTAATCAAAACAAGTAAAGATTTTTAAATCATTTTAAGCTTTTGCTTTCTTTTTTTTTAAATAATGACTAAGATTATTTGCTTTAAAATATTTTTTTTAATTTTAAAAGTTTAGAATTTTATTCAGCCTCAAATCTAGAAGACAAACTTAACCTAAAAGAATCTAGTTTGTACAGAAGAGTTATGAACTATACAAAGCTTGACCACTCAACGAATAGAAATTAAAAAAAAATTAATTTGTTTTTTGTGTACATGGTTTTCTTAAATTTTTTAATAAAATTAATTTTTTAAATTTTAACTCTAGTTTCGGATTTCTCGTCTTAGCAACATCTCAAACAATTTAACAAAAAAATATATATTTATAAAAGATTTATGACCAATTGAATTGAAATTCAAATGTTCTATAAAAAAAAACGTTAAGTGCTTTCAAATTTACAGTAATCTGAAACTAATTTTAAGATAAAAATAATTTTGAAAGGCGGTTTACTGAATCATTTTTAAATATTGAATTAACAAAACCTTACGTTTTTCATTTTTTTCACTTTAAATCATATTAAGGTAAAAAAGACTTACTTTTATTATTTAATAGAAACATGGAAGTGATTTTTTAACAACGGGTTAAAAATTAAAAGCGATATTCATTTAAATTAAGAACTTGGTTAAAACATTTATTTGGAAAATTAAGACTCTTTAAAAAGTTATAGATTTGTTGAATATCGCAAATTTTCAGATATTTATGTAGTTTTATTTTCGAATAAAAAAAAAGTCTTCTAATCAGACGTTAGTAGTTCTAATTAAAACAGGAAAAAATTAAATGAATTTGAACAAAAGTTACGTAATTAAAATTTAAAAATTGAGGATACTATTTTTTTTAAATTTAACTCGATTACGTAACTTTTCGTTCATTTAATACCCGGTTTTAGATAATTCTAAATTTAACAAACTTATTCTTTTCATTTTAGCATTTTCAAAGTTGTTTTATTTTTTCAACTAAAAAGCAAATATTTTGAAAAGACTTACCAAACTTTCAAAACATGATAGTTTTCAAAGATTTCTATTCTCAAAATATGCCCTTATGAATTAGTTACGAATTTTATTTAAATCGACTTTTTTTATGAACTTAAGTTCATTAAAGAAAATGAAGGTGCATTTTTCTTTGAAAGATATCTTTTTTACATGTTAATGGCAATCTGTTTCAGAAAAAAAATGAGAAACTTGTTTCGATCGCGTCAACCGAAAAACAAGTTAACAAAAATTGTTTATTTTAAAGTGTAGAGGTACTGACAAGTAACCTTTAGTTATAAAAATGTGTCTCAATTGAGTAAAAGATGATTAAGAATTTCAAAATAGATCATAATTTTTATTTGAAATGAGAAAAAAATTCAATAAAAAATAGGTTCTTGTTATTATAGCATGTTTTCTTAAAAACGGAGCATTTACAGGGAATGAAATAAAAACTAAAACATGTAGTAAAGCATGTAGTATATAAACATATATGTTATCTAAAATTGTTTAAATTTAATTGGAAAAGTTTTTATATCCAATAGATACGGTGATATTGAAAAAAATTATTGAAAACGATAGTTATTTAAAGATATCTCAATTAGGGCTATATAAATGAAGGTTAAAAAAAACCCTTGGTAAATGCAACTTTATAATAATTTCTTGAAAAAATTCTATAAATCGAAATCTTTAAATGGAACAAAAATTCCATAATGTGAATTTCTTTCATATCTTTTTAGTAATCAAGTTGATCATCTATGTTTTAACACTCAAACAAAATTGATTTAAGAAAGGTGAAAAGATAGAGTTATTACAATTAGAATATTTCCACATGAATCTTGGAAACTGAGTGAGAAGAAACAATCAAGGTAATAATGCACTTCTTACTGTTAGTCCGATTTCTAAAGCTAATCTGCATATACTTCAGGTTATACAAAACATGTCAACAACTCTGTTTATAAATCACTTTAAAATAAACCATCAGACTAGTCTCACAAATTTCCTGAGGATCTTGGATAAATTTTTTTTATGATTTTTAATTCATTTGAGTTTTCGTCTCTTTAAACTCAAGATTTTTTGAACGTCCGTTGCGGTACGAACTTATTTTACAAAAAATTATGAAATTTTTTTCATTTTATCAATATCTATATCTTCAAAAAAGTTTATTTCAGTCAAAAAAAATTTTTTTTTCTTACGCAAATATAAAAATTCTATTAGGAAGGAAATCAAATCAATGTTTTTTTAAATGAGTTATTAATTAAAATTTTAAAAAATTTTATTTTTTTTTGTTTGAAAAAAGAAAAAAACCGATTCTGTTATCATGTCCTATGTAATAATGACAAATTAAAAAAGTATTTACTTGAGTAGGTTGTTACCAATATATATGATTGTTAGACTGCCTAATTAAAACTTTTTAAAAAATTCCGTTTTATTTCATAATTAAACTATATAGTTTATTTTTGTTATAAAATTAATTGAACATTTATTATAAAAGCTTTTGAAAAAAAAATCGTTTATCTGAGAGAGTTAAATCCTGTAACAGTTGCCCCATTTGGTCACCATTTAATTAATTCAACCAATTTAACTATTTTTATGAATCATCTTATTATTGTATTACGAGTATCATTTTAATATAAAACTGTAGGGAATAGATAATTTTTTTGAATTTAAAATAAAAAAGGATATTTTCAAAGCATTTATTAGCTTTTTTAAAAACAGGTGCAGACCTCTTTAATAAACTATTTATTTAGTAATCAATTTTAATTTTTTTTAATCGATTTTAGGTATATAAAAATATTTTTTGATTTAATAATTTAGCTTTTAAAATGAATTCAATTAGAAATTTATTCCTTTTTACAATTTTTTTAATCGTTATTTTAATTAGTAAGCTTTTTTTTATTATTTAATTTTTTTACTCGAGTTAATCATTTCGTATATTTTTAAAGTTACTACACAAAGTGTTGAAACCAAACCCAGCAATTTAGTAGACTTACTGGAAGAAAAAAAAGTCTTAAATAATAAACTCAAGCACATTTCATTAAATGATTTTTATTCAAACAATCACGATCAATATTTTCGCTTATTGAAACTAAAAGAAATGATCCGACTAAAAAGATCTAATCACTTAGAATTGTGCAAAAACGTAAATTGCAGTAATATACACAGTAATGGTCAAGTGAGCAAAACATGGCGAATGGCACAGTTAGCAGCGTGCTGTCCTTCTTATAGGAAGCAATATTCTCATCATTTAAAAAAGAATTCAATTTAATAATAATTTTTAAAACTGTTTTTTTTTTACAAAAAAATCCCAGAAGAAAAAGCTTTTAATAAATTTTTTTTTTGATTTTATATTTTTAATAATAGTTCTAAAAGGAACAAAAATAAAAGACGAGATAATTTTTTGGAAATTATTTTATTCAGCCCCACGTTACGATAAAAAAAATTTTTTTAAAGCAAAAAATGTTAATAAATAAAAAAAAACCATCACATTTAGTCCACCAGTAAGCTAAGTCTGTAAAATACTTAAAATCAACAATTCGAACATTTTATAATTTGACACATTTAAGCGTAAAATGATCAGAGACAACAAAAAATGTAAGGAAAAATGCATCGAAAAATTGCAAATAATTGCGATAAATGCAAGTTGAAAATTAAAAAAAAAACTTTGTTAAGTGCCAACTAACCAATTGTTTTCTTATTTTTAAAGTTTTAAACTCTTTAAGTCTTACAATAAATTATCTTATTAGTTTACAAAATCAGGTACATTAGCGAAGTAAAAATAAAATTAAAGTATCGTTTCGACGGCCACAAGCTGAGTTAAATAGGTGTTTTACTCAATATAACACCAAAAGATAATTTAGTAACTAATTTCCTTATGATGATTCCGTTTTAATAAAAAAAATTATTTATCGTTTAAAATAACTTTGTACAACTAAAACAAGCTGACATTTTGTAAACACGGTCTTAAAAATTCAATGAAAAATTTTTATAAAACGTTTTAAACAGCTCAAGTCAGCAGCAAACAAAAAGAAATGTTCTTGAATATGTGTTTAAGTGTATTAGTACCGTAAACTCTTGCCTATAACTCTAATGGAGACTAATTGGGATTTCCAATCACTTTCCATTAGAGTTATAGTCAAGAGTTTACGGTCTAAACATAGTTCTATAAAATCTAACGTCGTCTGACGTAAACCGTCATATTAAGTCATCTAAAAATAGCAATAAATGACGTTCACGTTACAAATTAATCAGCACCACTGTAACGAGCCTAAAATTAATATTATTTTCTTACCATATATTCATTCAATTAACGGTAAAAACCTTTTGACATCCAAAAAAAAATTGGTGATCAAAACAACCAATTTCGAAAAAAATAAGATTTTTCTTTAAAAATCGATAGAAAAAAGATTTTTACACCCAAAAAAGTATTAATACACCCGAAAATTAATATGAAATTATCCGAAATAGGTGCAAGTTTTTCTGGAAAAAATTTTTAGAAACTGTATTTAAGAGACAAACATGAAAAATCAAAGTCTTATAATTGCCTGCTCCGCTCTCCTTATCTATATATATGTTATTCAAATCACATATGGTTGTTTAAATACTATATTTTTATTCTTTTTTTGTTCCTTTGTTTTCTTCTCTCTACTTAAAATAAATTTTTTAATTTAAGTTTAAAATGATAACTTGAACAGTAAGAAAAATTAATCCATAAGAGATCATTTTCTTATTATTAGAAAAATTTTTATAATATTTTTTTGAATTTAGTTTAAAAATGGGAAAAACAACTAAAAAAGAGATTTTCACAGCCCAAAATTTTTATTTTTCGGTTTGGGTGTGAAAATCTTTTTTTTAGTTGTGAAAAGCAGATTTTTTTTGTCAAAATACGACATCCTTGCATATCTTTTTCATCCAATCCTCCATTGCTTTAAGGAGAAAAATAGTTTATCTTATTTTATTGGCTCTAACCGCCAACAATATCTTTTTTCCTAGTCTTCTATCCTATTCTTTACTTAGGTTTTATTTTTTGCTGTTGTAAAGTCAATGCCATTCGCGAAATTAATGTTTTCTAAATCATTCAAAATCTTTTGAATGGAATTACTTTCATTCTTCTGTCCTCAAACTGAATCATTTCCAGCTTCTTTTGGCGTTCCTAATTGAGCAAATTTAGAACTGATTTTCCTAATCTTTCCGCACGTTTCTGGACTTTTTTTCAATATCACCTTTCGATGAAGCACACCAGACACCAACAGCATTCTCTAAATAGGATTTGATTTAGCCATTATAAAAGAGCTTAAAAGCATTGACTCCCGCTATTGTACACTGTTTTCTACATTTCAGATTATTCGTAATTCACAAATCCTTTTCAAGATCTGTTCTTTTTGAGGAATATGAAGTATTTATCCTTATCGCTCATAAAACAATTATTTGTGTTTTGATCAGAGATTGGGACTCGCTATTTTTGTAAAGATTCAAGTCTAAGTCTGAGTCTTTCGAAATTAAAGACTGGGACTCCAGTCTGAGTCCTGTAAATTTTTTTAAAGACTCGTGAGTCTGAGTCCGAGTCCTCTTCCAAATAGGGACTTGAGTCTTAAAGACTCGAGTCTTTAATTTTTGTAAAGAAAATAAATTTTCTTTAGATTTTTATTTACTGTTAACAAAAGAGTTTGTAATTTTTTTAAAGCTTAAGGTTGATTTTAGTTTTCTTCTTGACATGTAAAAATATCTTCCAAGTTTTGGGTTGTCAATACTAAGGTTGTAAATTCAGTTCCCAATGTTTTAAACTAGCAGTGTTCTTTGGATTATAAAATTCTATCAAATTAAAGTCAAATAAATGAAAATTCATCATAATCTATCTCTTTTTGTCGTTTAAAAAAAAATTTCGAAAAAGAAAAAAAAATAGAGATTGACCGGAGACTAATGAGAAATAGCGTTTCAAACTCTAATAATATCAAGCATTCATAAATTATTTTAAAGAAAAAGAAAGACACGGTTAAGTATAAACGAATTTTTTTTACATAAAATTGATTTTATTGTAATTTTGCAATCTCATTTGAATTAATAAAAAAATTTGAATCTAAAAATAGAAATTAAATACCCGAGTCTTTTGTGATTTTAGAGACTCAGACTCGAGTTTGAGTCTGGTGTTATGAGAAGACTCGTACTTAAGTCCGAGTCCGAAATTTTTTATTTTTAAAGACTCGGACTTGAGTCCTTTGAGTCGGACCCAAGTAGGACTCGAGTCTTTAAAGACTCCAAGTAAGTCTTTAAAGACTCGAGTCCCAAAAACAAGTCCCTATCTCTGGTTTTGATGCCTTTTACTCATTTATTTGTAATTAGATAAATTTAAATTAGCTGACCAAATTTTATACTATTGTTATAATTTTATGGATTTAGATTTGTGATTTGGTGTAAGGGGATAAATATTTTATATCATGAAAAGCAAAGCGAGCTTTTTAATACGGCTATCTAATTCACTTTACTCTCGTTTTCTTTACCCAGCATAATAAAAATACCAACTTACCAAATTTTTTGAATATAAATTAAATGTAGAAATTTACTTTAACTAGTAAACAAATAACTAAAAATTTACTTTATTAAAGTAAAATTGCAAAAAATCAGCTTTAGTGATCTAAACATCTTTAATTTTCAAAATAATTTTTGTTCAATTGAAATACTGATGCTATCGATATTACAGAAAAATTTAATTTTTTTTTGCTTCAAATTACTTTTTACTTTTACTACATTGTAAATATTTTGAGTTTATTATATTACATTTAAATGGGTATTTTAGGCTATTTTACAGTTAAATGTGTAAAAAAGTATTTCTTAGTTAAATATCTAGCGTTTTACAATATTTTATTGGTTGATTTCAAATATTTAACCGGTTTAAGTGTACTTGTTTACACATAAAAATAGGGAATGTCTTTACATTCAAAATATTTACAGTGTGATAAAAAGATAACTAAAAATTTCTATAAGAAAATTGCAATTCTAACAAAAATATCTTTGCTTAAAAATTTTTTCAGAGGATATATCAGAGGATGAAAACCAATCACCAAAAATTAAAATAAAAATAAAAAATACGAATGATGGAAGAGGAGAAGTTAGAGGGAGAGGTAAAGAGAATAGCGGGACTAGAGGTAATGGTAGAGACAGAATGAGGGACAGAGGTAGAGAAGATAGCTCTGTAAT
>NTPY01000939.1:821621-848223 GCA_002922825.1 Brachionus calyciflorus
AAATTTATATAAGAAAATTGCAATTCTAACAAAAATATCTTTGCTTAAAAATTTTTTCTATCAGAGGATGAAAACCAATCACCAAAAATAAAAATAAAAAATACGAATGATGGAAGAGGAGAAGTTAGAGGGAGAGGTAGAGAGAATAGCGGGACTAGAGGTAATGGTAGAGACAGAATGAGGGACAGAGGTAGAGAAGATAGCTCTATAAGAGTAATTACTCAAAAATCTAAAACTAGAGGCTGCTCTCAAAAAGGAAGAAAACGAAGCCTCAAATAAAATTATTGATTTGGAAACTAATGTTGAATCAAGTATTGATTCAAATTTTTGAGCAGATATATCCACAAAGTTTAATGATTAACATATTTAAAAGATAAGAAACTTTAATATTAAAAAAATCGTCTCAACTAGCTTTATTGATTTACAAAAAGAAAAAATATAAATTAAAAAAATGTATTATATGCACCGCAACTACTGAAAAATTAGCACCCATTATTTTCTTATTCATCAGTATCGTCGATATTAATTTCATCATTTTCATCCAAATCGTCATCATGTTGAAAATTATCTTCAGTGTTACTTGAATGTCTTGATAAAATATGACGATCCAAATCACGCTTACGAACAAGTATTTTACCACAATAGGGACATCTATAAGGAGTATCACCTTGAGAATGCAATCGAACGTGTTTATTTAAATTAGATGGATCACTGAAAGGCCTTGAACATACTTTGCATTTAAGTGGCTTATAACCTGTATGTGTACGTAAATGAATTTTTAGCCCATATTTTCGATTATAAATTTTACCACAAAATAAACAAACATGAGTTTTTTTATGTTTGCCCATTTCATCAGGAAGATTTAATTCAACTGTTTGAGTACCATCAAGCATAGTTATTTTCCAATCAACGCCATTGCCAAGTTGACCAAGATCATTCTTAACACTTTCATTTGTAATTGAGAGAGGAGATGAAGATGAAGACCTAGGTGATATATTTTCTAATTTTTGATCATTTTTGCTAACGTCACTAAAAGCTGAATGAATATTTTTAAAAGAAAAACTAGATGTTGATGAACAACTCGACGAAGACGATGAAGGCGGAGTGTTTACTTTTGGAAACTTAAGGTTCTTTCCACATAATTCAAAAAAGAAGTGACTTTTTAAAATATTGGAATGCTCAAAATTAACCATGCAAAATTTACAATGATTTTTTGTGTTAGCTTCAGGAAAATGATCTATGCTTAATATTGATTTTGTGAGTTCGCATTCTACTCCATTACTAAACCATGCCAAAAGAGGATCACCTTTTCTAATTGCTTTAATAGCTCGGTAATAAAGCATATTATTAGTTTGACTCCGACACAATTCTAAATTTTGCTCCTCCCGATTTTTCGAGGCGTAAATGTAATTAGTCCATTCTTGATACAATCCAGGTCCGACTATACAACCGTTCAACTCATGTACCTTTGAAATAGATTAGAAAAAGATTTAACTCTACGTGAAATTTGATTCAAAAAATAGGATTTATTAGGATTAAATAATAAAAGAAAATACTCGAAAAAAAATTCAAGGCCCACTTGACTATTAAAGTCAAAGTAAATCAACACTGTTCACACTTATTCTAAGGTTACCTATTCATTTAGAATAGCACACTTATTTTTGTTTATTTGACGACGATTAATATATGTATAAATATATTTATATATAAATTTCAAGTGGCTATTTATTAAGTATTTACTTTTTGAGTTAATTGTTTTTTTAATAGAATTAAAGATTTATGTTTGCTGAACAATTTTTTTTTATAGAGACACTTCGAATCGAAAGAAAAACAAATTTCCTACTGATTTCTTCTCTTTTTTTTTGCTCTAAAAAGAGATCAAATACAGGTGAATCATTGGCTAAACAACTCGAAGGCTCATAAGTATATGAAACAAAATTTTGATTATTAAGTGCTATTTTAAATTCGGCGAAAAATCTATTATCGATTTATTGATTTTTTAATTTATTAGAAACGTTCAAATATTACTTAATCTTAAAGCACTCACAGAATTTTTTTTTCTCTTTTCTTATAAAAACATTACTTTAAAAAATTTTAAAGCATTAAAATAATTTTTCTTCAAGTTTTAAAAAATTCCGCTTTTTAATTAACTAAAAATCTTAAATTAAATTAATCTTAAATAAACTTAATCGATTCATTTTCAAATTACCAATATTAATATCAAATTTGAAAAAAAATACATATTGATAATTTTACTTTAACTTCAAAAAAAATACTAATTCTCCAAAATAGATTTTGAAAAATTTCACTTTTAAAAAAGGGCAATTTTTATTGAAGAAATTTAAATTTATTCCATAATTTAGTATTTAACAAACTTAAAAATTTTCTTGGAATCTAAGAATTGAAAATACATTCATTCTTGGTTAGCATAAGTATATCTTATCTTTACTTTTAAATTCTTTGGACTGGCATGATTTTAATTTTCATTACCATTTATTTTAATTGTTGAAAAATTCCTCGTGTTATTTCAAATTTTATCTAATATAAATACCTAATATAAATATCTAATATAAACTGAAAACTTCCATGTTGGTTAGAATAACCGAAAGTCAAAATTTTTAAAAGAATTAATGCTTAATTTGGCTTTCATTTTAATGTTCCCATACAGATATTTTAATATTTAAGATTTTTAATACTAAAAGACTTGTGAATAAACAAAATACTAGTCAATTAATTGAAATACTGCTCTTCTCCCTAATAGACATCATACTCGTACTTCATTCATTTTTGTTAGAGTACATCAAGTCCAAACTTAATTCTTTTCATTTGAAAGCCTAACTACTGCAAAATGTATTAAATGCTTAAACTTATTAATAAGTAAATAAAAAACTATCAGTGTAGCTCATCATCAAATTTTTAGAGTCAAAATATTTATCAAATTCAAAAGGTTTCATCTAAAGGGTACCATGCCTTCATTTTGGTAATCAAAATCCTAGTTTCCTTAATTTTTTGTACCGTTTTACCTTGCAAAGAAACTCGTCATATAAATTCAAAATTTCGGGCTTTGTCATACGCATTAAACACGTAAAAATGAATTATTTTTGAACAGATTGATTGGCATTTAAAAACTGAAATTTTAAAAACTTAAGCGACATCAAACATTTATAAATACTGAAGAAAAAAAACTCAAATTATTTTTAAAATGGAAAAAAATCTTATTTGTTCCATTTCTGTTCAAATTACTTCATAAACATTCATTAACGTTTAGGAACATTCAAAAGAATTCACTTGTGATTATTCATAAACATTCATTTTCGGAACATATGAATAAAAAGGATAATAAACATGAATAACCGTGTTTAATGTAGTATTTAAATTCGCTTGGCAGTATTAAAGATATATATTAAAATTTCTAAATTAAATTAAAATAACTTACCATTATTTTACAATTGTCAAATTTATTATCTCGAAAGCGCCTTGCAAGTAATGCGATCGGAATCTCATATAAAAGATAAACTTGTGCGTCAAGATTTATATCACTACCAGCCATAATTATAAATTGACTTTGGTAACTAAACGTAATTGGAATTGGTTTAAGCAAATAATTTAGAGTAGAATTTTCCATTCTTTTATTTTTTTACTTGTCACTTGTACAACTTGTCGTCTGTAAATTCAAATAAAAAGGTTTAAAATAAAAAAAGTTTTTAGTTTTTTTTGGTTAGATTCGTATAAAAAAAATCAGGATGAGCAAATTTGCAGAAACCCTAAAAAAAATCGCTTTGAAAAATAATTGAATTTATTTTATTGGTTGAAAATTAAAAGTTTTTTAAATACAAAATTCAACAACCAATAGAATTAGTTTATATTTTTAATAATGATTTTTAATGTAAAAATTGTCAACTGGTTTTCTAACTCAGTTTTAGATTTATCAAGATTTAGATTTTGTCAATGTTCAATATTTTCTAATTCTCATCGTATTATCTAGTATCCTGATTTTTTTTTTTACAAATTATAGTGAATAGTACCGACTCTACTAACGGAGTTTTTTTTTTAGTTAAGAATAAAAAACTTAAATTCAGGAGAAGTTTTTGTTTTTTCTTTCTTGGAAAAAATATTAAATTTTTTTGTAAAGTGAAATTTTCAAGATTTAAAAAAAAAATTTAATGTGATTTTTTTTTCGATTGTTAAGATACATATTTACTTAAATTTTAGCTAAGTAGTTACAGAATAGAAGCTAGAAATTAATCAAATAGTGCAAAAAAAAGATGAGCTTGAGTAGCATCTTCAATATATTTGTTTTATCTTTGCTCTTCATATGCTTTTTTATTTTCAGATTAAACACTTGAAATGTATTCTTGAATGAAATATTATAGATCCAACCCAGATCATCAAAATCAATTTGACAAAACTCATTTTTGTTATAAATTGATCCATTAGCTACTACTAGAGATTTTAAACTTTTTTCAAAATTGTGTTTTAAAAAAAATTTATTTGAAAAGTCTAACGGGTGCCCAAAAATGCTTGGCAGTTTTTTCGAATTAAAAAAAAATTATTTTCGGATCTTGATAAATTATCAAAATTTGCAACCAATATCTGAATAAGGTTATTCAGAATTTTGTCTAGTTTCCGAAAATAATAGAATTAAAAAAAAAAAATTTTTTCAATATGAAATATCCTCGGTTTTGACCACCACCTAGACCCTAAATTTTCCTCGAAGGTTATGAAAGTCGGGGCATCGCTTTTTATATTATCAGATTTTCTTTTGTTTTCACCTGTAGATCCAGCTGTATTTCCACTTGAAGTAGCGCCGTAATTAACTAAATTTGAGTCACTTTTGGTATACATGAATCCCACAAACGTATGTTTTGACCATGTATTCTGGAATTCATCAAGAATACTTAAAGAATACATATATGTATTCTTCATGTATTCTAAGTATTCTTTCAGACCAAAAAATACATTATGTTAAAATTTTGAATTCCAGAATACTCCAAGAATACATATATTTTAAAAAAATACACGTGTGTATTCGAGAATACATACCCATGTATTCTTTATGTATTCCTGATGTATTCTAGAATACATCATAAAGAATACAAAATATGTCGCCAAAAAAAACCAAGAGTAATGACCGACTCCCTTAAGCTACTTTAATATTTTGTATTTTTGATGTATTCTCGGTGTATTCTTTATGTATTCTAAGTGTATTCTTTATGTATTCTTGATGTATTCCAGAATACATGGTCAAAACATACGTTTGTGGGATTCATTTATACCTCATTTTTATCTAAAACGGTTTCTTTTTGACCATAGTTATTTGAACTTGTAAATCTCCCAGTTTCAGTTGTAGCATCATTTTTAAAAGACTCGTTTTGGGTATTATTTCTTGTGTCCAAACTACCATTTCCATTAACATTTGGTGTCCCAGTAGGTGCTTTATTCATTCGAACACTATATGCTCTGTTTGTCACTCTATTTGAATTAAATCTACGGTCTGGTCTTTTGTAATAGGTACTTTCTCTTTGACTTCCTCTTTTACCATAATTTTGACCTCTTTTAACATTTGAGCTGTTATAATTTTGAGGATTCGATCTCGTAAGTACTTGTAAATTATTTTCAGATTTTTTTTGACTCAAAATAACGTCTTACTTTAATGTTTAGAGGCCATAAAATTACGTTTTAATAGATTTATAGTTGCCCATTCAAAAAGTCATCACAAATTATATTCCAATATTTTTTTTTAAATTTTATATATAAAGTGATTGAAATTAGATAGATTTATTTAATTTGGTCACCATTAATTAGCTACTAAATCGAGTAGTCATACGCCAATGAAAAATACTTATCACCAGAATTTATTTTATTTTAATATTTATTAGCTTAACATAAAAAATGCTGTTGCAATCTCATGTCTTGATCGCTTTTAACAAATCAAAAAATATATATCCAAATTTCTATACCGCAAGATGAAGAAGTAGCAATTTTTTCCTTGAACTAAATATCAAACCGACTCGTATCAAACTCCAAACTCTAAAATTCGACTAGTTTACGAAGCTGTTCCAAAATATTTACAAAAAGGAATTAACTATTTACTTAGAAAAAGAGAATCTTAAAGAGAACCTGGCTTGTGAGATCAACAAAATTACTAGTGCCCCTAGAATTTGGTACCTGTATAACAACCTTAGAAACCTATAGTTTCAAAAAATTTACTATTCAAGACATTTTTAGATGCGAAAAAGAATGTTGAAAAGTAGATAATTTCAGAAAAATCTTCGACTCGACACATATTTACGTCTACCAGTTTTTTTAAATTTTTATTTCTAAGATTTTAAAATGTATAATTTGATTTTGTGAACGAAATTATCCGAATGCCTTCTAAAACTCGAAATCTTAAATATGATTTAAGAAATAAAATCAAAAATTGAATTTGGTTTAAAAACTGGAAGTAATATAATTTCGTTCACAAAATCAAATTATACATTTTAAAATCTTAGAAATAATTTAAAGTTAATTTATAAATACAAAGTAGCTCTTTATTGATACATACGAGAATTACCAGGCTTTGTATAAGTGAATTATTTTATATTATTTCTAATACTATTGGTTGAAGATTTATTTGCTTAAAAAAAATGCTCCATAATTTCATCAAGAATATAATCTGCTGAATTTTTAGAAATGAATTTTGAAAAAAATTAAGTTGTAAAATTTGATTTGATTTAGTGAATAAAATTCTTCGAATTCCTTCTAGACCTCAAAATCTTAAATATGATTTAAGAAATAAAATCAAAAATTGAATTTGGTTTAAAAACTGGAAGTGGTGAGATGACATTTAAATTTTTTAATCTTAAAAAAATAAAAATGAAAAAATTCACTATGAAATGATATAGTGCTATTTTAGGATTATTTTATTTTTTATTTTTTGAAACTTAATATAAAATTTCAAATATTTATCGTCAGCAATTAAAAGAATTAAAAATTGATCAGAAATTTTAAATATCATTGATTTATTTGAAAAAAAAATTAAATAAAAAATTCAATCAAATCCCCAAAAAGCGGAGGGTTTTTTATTTATATTTCTATCTCGCACAACAAACGCACTAAAAGAAGAAACACAATTTCCAATAAAAAAATCACTTTTGGCTAAAATGGCCAAATCAATAATTGGTAACCATGGATCATGATGAATAATATTAAGTTCTAGATCTCTTTGTATAAAATATTCTTTTATTTCTTGGATCATTGGATTTTTATCTGTTGCTACATAAACATTTTTGACATTACCATTCAATTTTTCTAAAAGAACATACTCTAATTTCTGTAAAACTAATTCCACACTAGGAAAACACAATTCTTTAGTTACTTTTTTATTTGAGTCATCTAGACATTGCGGTGAAGACATGTAATTGTCATATCCATCCACATCACGACAAGCATTTGACCAATCTATTCCATTTCGCAAATGAATACCAATATACTTTTCGTCATCAAAAAATTTTTTAATTAGACTATCTACTTCTGAAATTATGCTATCTGACCAGACCATGTATCTTTGATTAATCCGATCGTCTTTTTTTATCGGATAAGATGCTGGTGCACCTCGAAAAGCTAACACTGGATATTTATCAGCTGGAAATTTAGATTTCCACAGCTCATAATCAGAAAAGCTCAATGGAAAATTAACACTTTTTGTAAATTTGTCTACACCCAATTCCGTCCAAAAGTTTTGCATAGGATTTCCTTCTTTCATTCGACAATCTTGAATAGGCTCATATGACCAACAAAAACCAATTCGATTATCTTCTTTCCAATACTCAGGTGCAATAAAAGTCATGAAATCTTCAGCTGAAATGACACGGTGATATTTTTCTAACTCTTCAAATTTGAACCATTCGCTATACGGTACATTCTTAAAAGTACGAAATGGTGTTACAACAAGAGTTCGATTTAAATTTTTTGCAAATGACATAGAGCCTAAAAAGTGATCGGCTTGATTACCAAATCGACCCATACAAAGACAAAATATAACATATCCATTCGGATCAAATTGGTAAGTCGATATAACTGGAATAATTGAAATAAACAAGTAGGATAATTTCATTTTATAGGTTATTCTGAATAAATGCAATGACCGATTTTTTTTTGTAGATCAAATTCTTAAAATTTTCATAAAATATTAAAAATATAAAATGAAAAATTGTGTTAGTTTTTTTTTTTTTTTTTCATCTGAGTGTTGACATGTGAATAATTTGCATGACAAAGTGTTTGTAGTTTATTAAATGTGATTTTATTTATGAAAATCGAAATTTATGTTTAGAAATAGTCTATTTACATTGAGTCTATCTAGACGGATAGATTGGATAGCCTATTTTGGACAAAAAACAAGGTATCTAACTAAAGCTTTATTTAAATAAATGTGAAGGGAGACTCGTTTGTTTGAATATAAAACTAGGACAAATTATTTAATTAATAGTAAAAGGATGTGAGAATCAATTTTTTTTTTTGATCGTACATTATTATGATTCCTTTTAAATAAAGTTTATATTTAATTATTATTTCAGAATTAATTAAATCTTTATTATAGAAATATTTTATTCAACTAATGGTATAATATTTGGCAAATTTTTTTAGAGTTACCGTAAACCCTCGATAGTAGTACCGGTATAAATTCGATAATTTCCAAAATTGTACCACCCCCCTTTTTTGAAGCTGAATGTTCTGTGAATACATTTCAGTAATGAAATCGCTGGGTACAAATTCGAAAGTCCAGATTTGTACCACGGTATAACTATCGAGGGATTACGGTATTTAAGAGCTTTCAACATTGGTCACTGGGGAAGCGGAGTCTATACTGATAAAAATTAGACTAAAAACCAAAGATCGGAAGTAGGGATGATATTAGGCTTCCTGATAGAGAAGCAATAGTGGGGCTTTTTAAACTTTCAAATCTACATCATTAGGCATTAAAACGCCGATAATTATTCAAGTTAACTACTAAAAAATTAAACGACTAATTAATAAAACCGATTAGCTTTGTTACAATTACATTCGAAAAAAATAAGAAACTTAAATTTAGGGCATAAATTAAAATCGTAATTCACAAGCTTTGCTTGTTGATAATTAAAATCTTAACTTTGCCTAAAAAAATTATTTTAAAAACTTTTTTTTTTTGGAAATACACCTTTAGTTACAAAAAATTTGCATTTTTTAAGCCTAAAGAACAAACAAAAAAAAAATAGAGCAAAATATATTAAAAATAAAAAAAAAATTTTTATTCATTTTTCATAAATTATCTCAAATAAAAACTTATTCTTTAAGATCGAAAAAAAAATTAGCTTTCAAAAAGTTGTGAAATATTTTGTTAAAAAAATGATTGATTTAATGAAAGCACAATAAAAACAAAAAATAATGACCAAAAACCAAAAGAATAAAAAGAATTCAAAATCATCTAGTTATCTTCAAGATGATGAAAATTATGAGTCATTTTCACAACAACTTAAAAAACTTGGTCTGGAAATTCGCGATATAACCGGTGATGGAAATTGTTGTTTTCGAGCCTTATCGGACCAAATGGAGGGTAATGAATCCCAGCATTTAGATTATAGAAAGAGAGTTTGTCAATTTATTCGTCAAAATCGAAATGAATTTGAACCATTTATAGCTGCTTTGATTGAGGAAGACGATACTCCTAAAAAACAAGCAAAACTTGACGTCTTCGGACAATATATAAAAAATATGGAACAACCAGGAACTTATGCTGATAATCTATGCTTGGTCGCATTTGCTCGTTTATATCAATTAAATATAAATATACATCAAATAGGTTTACCTATATGGACCATAAGTGGTATTGTAACTCAATTGAGTCGACCAGTTAGAGAACTTCATTTATCATATCATAATGGTGAACATTATTCGAGTATTCGTCCTATAGGCGATAAGTCAAAGCAACCTACTAATATTTTTTACACACAACAATCTGAAGTTAAAATAAAAAATAGTTCGAAAATCTCCTCTTTTATTGATGAATTCGACGAGTGGAATTTAAACGATACAGATGAATTGGACGAAAAGATAAATCAAATTATGAGTGTAACCAAAATACAAGATATTGATTTTATAAGAGAGAAATTAGTAGATTTGAATTTAGATACTGAATTAACTATAAATTATTTATTAGCAAATAATTCCAGCGAATCTTTGGTGCAAAAATCAAAAGGTAAAAATAAAAAAGACAAAAAAACTGAAAAGAAACAAAAACAAATGCAACGACATCAGAATAAAATAATGGAAATTCGTCAAAAAAAGGAACTAGAGTCAACTGATACTCCTAGTCAATCAACCAATACAACGACATCCAACGTTACTTTATCAAATATTCATACACAAGCAATTTGATTTTATCTTATTTTAGTAAAAAAATATATGCAATCGGCTAATGTTATTTTTTTTATTAAGTTTTGTTAACTTAATTTGATAAAACATTAAATTTAAAAGGATTTTAAATTTATTATTATTTCTTAATTCTTGACTGATAGCTGTAATTAAGCTAAAAGAGACTTTTGAAATCTAAAAATTAGTTCTTGAAATTAAACTATTTTTTCTTTTCATTTAATGGTTTTTATATTATTAATAAAATGGACGTTTTCAATTTTCGTTTTTTTATTTTCAAAATTAGTACGACAAATGTTTTATAAAGAATCTTTTTACTTTTTGCCATATCAGGGCAGAAAATAAGCCAAAATAATACAAAAATTAACCAAATGTAACAAGCTTTTAAAATCGAAAGGAGTAAAAAATATCATTTCTTGATAAGGGTTATTATCCTGTTTTGAATTCCTGCTAAATGGTTAAGATATTAAAAGTGATCTTATTATCATTATTTTAAGTTCTTATTCATGGCAGTCTTTTCTTTTGACTCCAAAAATTCTTTCTAAAAAGGACTTGGTTAAAATTCAAATTTTAGGGTTTTATTTTAAATGAAAGATTAAATTGTATACAATATAAATAAAGTACTCGTTACTTAGTACATCTGTAGAGTTCTGTTTATAAAAAATTTTAGTTAAGCTTTTCTTGAGCTACTTAATATTTAAAGTGGTAAATTAGGCTCAATACAATTTTTTCTTAAACTAGATATGTTATTAAAGCTTTGCAAGTCATTTTGTAATACACGAATAATTAATAGAAATTTGTGTATAACCAAAAGACTCCTCACAAAAGATAGAGATCAGCCTTCTGATGTTAAACCTCCGCCACAAATTCCACTCATGTGTTGTGGCTCTGGATGTAGTAATTGTGTTTGGATTCAGTACACTGATGAGCTTTTAAAATATTATGAAGAAAATTCTAAAAAGCGCAAAATGGCACTTAAAAAAGCTTTAGAAGAGATCCAAAAAATTGAAGATGTTAATTTGAGGGATTTTTTAACTATGGAAATCAAAATGAAAATGAAATAATTAAAAAATAAAAACATTAATTTTCTTTATTTACATAACAAATTTTAATCTTTAATTTTTGTTTTAAAAAAAGAATTCTTTTTTAAAATCGTTTTCTCTTCAACAAATCAGGTTTCCAATTGATAGGATGTGTTTCCTCAGTCTTAAATGAATTTTAAATAAAATTGAAAATAAATAAATAATGGAATTAAAAAAATTAATTTTTACGGCTGTCTCATCTTCCTTATAAATTTTGATTGTTTTGTCTGCTTCACCAGTTAAGAGACGACTTCCAGATTGATCAAAAGTCATAGCAAAAATGCCTGTTTCTGAATCAATTGAACCTGGTTGAGCAACAGTTTGAGTTTTTTGAAAATTATATCCAGTCATCCAATCCCACATATACATACTACCATTATCAGCTGCAGAGACAAGAACATTATCTGAATTACATGCTAGAGCATTTACAACAGCATTATGTCCACTCAAATTTTGAATAAATTCAGCTTTGGGCAATTTCCATTCTTTGATATTATCTGGAGATGCAGATGCCATAGACATAAGCTTTGGATGTAGAGTAATCGCGCGCACACTTTTTTTATGATTTGTTAAAGTACACATAGTCTTACCGGCAACAATATCCCAGCATCTAATTGTAGAATCATGACTACCGGTTATAATTTGTGGATCTAATTCTTGACATTTTACAGTAGCTACTGTATTAGTATGACCCTCTAGTGAATGAATTTGTGCTTTAGTTCTCATATCCCACACACGTGCTACATTATCTCTACCAGCACTTACTAAAATATCCAAAGCTGGATGCAAAGCTAATGCATAACATGCACTTAAATGACCGTGATAATGACGAATTACTTTATTACATTCTAAATCCCAACATTTAACTTGTTTATCTTCACCACATGAAAATAAATATGGATGTCGATTACTTACGCAAACACCACGAACTGTACTAACATGACCTGTTAGAGAAAGTTTTAATGCACCTGAGGCTAAATCCCAAATTTTTATAATACGATCTGTACCACCAGTAACAAACCATTCATTACTAGGATCAACATCTAAGCAACGAACCCATCCTAAATGACCACTTATAACACGAGATAGTTTCCATGGAGCATGCCATTGAGGCTTCGGCATTGATATTGTGTTTCTACGATGAGCAATAGCTGTTTGATTTGATGCAAATAAAGTCAAAGCTTTTGAATCCGAACGAGAATCGCCGGGACGACTTGAAGGAAATATTGGTGCTGCTTTTGGTGCCGATTCTGGCTCAATTTCTGGTTCATACTCTTGTACAATATTATCTCCCATTTCTTGAGGAATTTCTACAACTCTTTCTTCCTCGACTTGCTTTACTAATTTTGGTCTTTCTTCTCTAGGCATATTTAATACCAATCCATAATCATCTTTAGCTTTTATGCTTTTTCTTAAATCCAGACTTTTTTCATCAATTTCAATCGGATGATTATAGTCTGATAGAAACATATCATGCGTTCGTTTAAGAGAACGAAAGACTAAAGTGTGTACAGAATGTTTTGGGATTTCTTGCGTGGCAGTATCAGTCATCTTCCAAAAAAATTAATTGTTTTTTTTTTAAAAAAATTAAACAAATTTTAATGAATTAAATTAACAACATTGTTAAATGCCATTATTTAAATACTTATAAAATAAAACAAATTTAAATTGACAATTTATTGTGAAATTATAAAAATAAAAATTGGAAGTATTTTTAACTATTAAGTTATTTAAGCACTTGCAAATGGATTTTGAATTTCTTCCATTCCATCTTGAGGTGATATTAGGATTACACTTGTTCCACGACATACTACTAAACCTAATGCGCGAGTCTCATTTGTCATTTTATATGGATCATCCATGTCTCTCATATATTCAATAGTAGAGTCCAATACAATGTTCAAAAGTGGATCAAAACCTTTTAGAACCAATTTTTTCTTGAAATAATAGTTTAAGAAAAAAAAAATTTTAGTAGTAAAAAAACCTTTTAATACACCGCTGACTTCTCTACCACCGCTAAACTTAACTCTTATTTTTTTATCCAGATATTTTCCTAAATCAAGGATAGTTTCCTTTTTTTTCTTGTCCTGCTGTCTCTCAGACATTTAAATTTTTTTTTGTTTTTAATTAAATTTAAATTTCAAAATTTGCAATTTTGGTGATTTATATTCAAAATTTAGGAAAAAAATTTAGATATAATGATTTTACTATTTTTGAATTAACTTAACATTTACCCATTTCATAGTCAGTTTAATTTTAACTGAAATAATTTTTGTTATCTTTAAATACAGCTCTACCAGGAGAAAATTAAAAAATTCCATTTTTCTACGTAAGAATCGGATCTTGAAACTTTTGAGAAAAGAAAATTAGAGGATTATTTGTTTGATAATAAAAAGAAAATCATTTTTGTTACTTGAGTCGTCCCTCACTCAATAGTTTTAGTAAAATGTGTAATTCAGAATTTTTTCTTAGGATTTTATTACGGTTGAAAAATCTTTCGGATTCAAAAAAGGACATCTGGATTATTTTATAACCATCGTCTAAGATGGCATGATCGAGTTTCAAGTAAGATAACTCAAAATACCAAGTCGAAATTCCTTATAATAGAAAGTGAAAGGCACGGGAAAAGAACAATAAGACAATTGAAAAGAGGGCTAATAGATACCTTAATTTTTTTATCTACTCTAATTTAAAAAATAGTGGATTTTTGTTTTAAAGTACTGTTTACATATTTTTCCGAATGTTCAAACACTGATACTGGTTGAATTTACCGATTATGGATTGCTTTGATACTGAAACTTGTATTATTGATTCTGCTAGCCGATAACATGTTTGCACCGTATTTTTTTGATTTTTTAAAGTTAATTTATTTTGTTATTAAGTTTAAAATTTTAAGTTGTTAGTGTCTATTTAAGTCAATCGAATAAAGTCGAACCTCGCTAATCCGGGAACCTCGTTTTTTCGGCATGATTTCTAATTCCCATTTAACCCGACAATCCGGCAATTTCGATAAGGTGCATAAAAACACACCACCAATTGAGCCGGATTAACGAGGTTCGACTGTATTTTCAAACCAAAAGTTTCCAAATAAAAAATATTTTTATATAATTAGTAACCTGTCTTCGAAATAAAATCGATTTATACAAAAGAACAAAGATGTTTTATAAAAATACTGAGGTAAAATTAAAATAAGACAATTTTTATAAACTAAACAAATTCTTAGAAATTATTAGAAACATAACGCATCTCACTAGCGATAATATACAATTGAAATTTTTAAGTTAGAAAAAATTTTTAAATTTTATTTTAAAATTGGTAAAATATGGTTACTAAAATACAAATAGCCGGAAAGCTAAAATTCTATTCAAAACCATATGGTCGTCAATGGAAGTGGCGCTATCAAGTCCATGGACATATGGTTGAACCAAAGCTTCGAGTTCCAAAAGGATTAGAAAATACTAAAATAATAGATCCTCTACATCCAGAATTATTACCTAAACAAGAATTACCAAAATGGATACCACCAAGACGGCATCCAGTTCTAGAATCATTTTTCCCTCAACCAACTATAAAAGATAATCCAAATTATCACGAGACTTCAATTAAAATGTTTGATAATTCAGTGAAACTACACGCTGGTATTGATCAAGTTTGTTTATTGACCAAATCTCAGCCAGTAAAAGGAATTCCTTTATCAGTAAAAAATTCAATCAAAAATGAAGATTTATCATCTCAAGTAAACTTTAATTTAAAAAGAAAATTATTTCATTTCTAATTTTCATAAAATAAAACAGGACGAAATGGTTAAAAATTATTTAAGACAAGCGTTGGCATTTAATCCTGCTAGAGATCCATGCCCACCACTTAAAATACCAAACGATCCTAAATTTATAATTGGAAAACAATATGGTACTCCTCATCAAAAGCAAATGTTCATTCTATTAAGCAATCTAATTCGTTTATCAAATGCAAATATTTTTCAAAAAAATCCAACGAGTATTTTAACTCGAGAAGTCATGGAAAATTGTAATTTAGAAACTATTCTAAATCGAGGCGGTAATTTAATTTCTGTCAATCAAAATTTAAATTTTGTAATTCTTGGAAAAAATAGTTTACCTCAAATAGCTTCAAATGATGATATAGAAAAAACTCGTGATTATAAATTCATAAATATGTATCCAATATTTCCAACTATTGATCTTAAGGAACAATTTGTTTATGATTTAAACAAACCTAATTTGATTGACAATCGTTCAAATATAAATAATAAATTAATCCATACTGTAATAAATCTAAATGACGATAGTTTTACGAACGAGCAAGATATTTCAAGACTTGTAATGATGACCTTTGGAACTGCTTATGCTCAAGCTAATTTACTTAAGTTAAAAACAAACCAAGATGGAGCCTTACAAAGTCCTTTGGTAGTTAATGGTGTTTCAGTAACAAATCAACGATTTAATTATGTTACATTTCAATTAAATACTCTTAATTTGAAAGATAATAATGGAGTTAAAAATTTAGTTTATTATGATGACGATTCACAAAATGAAATATATTTAAATCGACCAACCTTAGATAAATTACCGTATCCGACTCAAAAAAATATTCAAAGATTAGCACTACTTAATCTACAATATAATCCAAGTGTTTTTGAAAAATTTATGGCTTATTTTACCTATGGTTCTAAAGTTTAAAATATTAATTTTTTTTAAGCATAAAATATAACAATGAATAAAAATGTTTCAAGATTTCATGTTTATTTTATTTATTTTTTCCAAAAATATTTTATGAATGAAAGAAATCAGGCCATTTGCACACATAATATAATTCCGAATTAAAAAGAGTACTAAATTGAATAATTTGTGTGAACAGTTTAGTTTAAAAATCTTAGTGGCGTAGGTTGTACTTCCAAGGATCCGTCGGCGTTTTAAAACTTTTTGGTTTATAAGATTAACTAATTAATAAGTAATAACATTTCGTACAAAATGAAGACAAAATGAGACATTTTAGAAAGAAAAAATTTTCTTGTAAAATAAATAAAAAATTTATAATTAGGAAAAACTTTATTAACAATTCGCGACGTTTCGGTAAAACGAAGTTACCATTATCAAGCTGTTAATTTATCTAAAAGGAAATAATAGGAAAAAACAAGGAAAATTTGAAATGGCGATTTTGTAATTTTCTTTAGGTTAAATTTGAAAATTGGGGGCTTAAATCGTATTTTTGGGGAAAAATCTTTTGACAACCAAAAATCTGGTAATCACAACCTTAGCTCCCTTTAGTTAAAAACAAAAATACGGGTCTAGGTTCATGACAACCAAAAAACAGATTTTCACACACCAAAAATATTTTTGATCAAAACTACTAAAAATCTTGTAAAATTTTTAATAATTAAAATTCATTTAAAAATAGATCACTAAAAGAGTATATTTCTTTTATATTTTTTATCAGTTTTATCTTCTTCGGCTATTTTAGATAATTTAGACTTTGACTTTTCTACTCTATTGTCTTAGGTTTTTTCGATTTTTCTTTAAACTTTTAACATGTTTTTCTATCTAAAGCGCTTTAGGGACCTAATGTGGTCTACCGTTTTTCTTCATTTGGGTTTCTAGTTTCTCAATTACTTATGAATATGTCTCAAACTTTTTTGTGTGTGAAAACCAGAATTTTGGTTGTCATGAACCTAGACCCGTATTTTTGTTTTTAACTAAAGGGAGCTAAGGAAATAAAAATGATTTTGTAGATAAGTAAAGGAAATAAAGGAAGACTTTTTAAATTTATTTCAAATAAAAAGATATATCTTATAGTAAAAACGAAAAAGCCTAATCAAAGAATTAATAAAAGAAAAATATTTTTGTTGATGTTTTATTTAAATTTTAAAATAAAAAATAATTAAAGAATAAAAAATATTTTAATTAAAAAATTCATTAGAAATTAAAGTCATGAATTAATTTCAATGACAAGTTATTTTATTGACCTTCGACAAGTTTATTATTCATGTACATAAGACCCTTGAAATATTTAACTGTCTTAACTTTAAGCTCTAAAGTAGCATCTTCATCACAAACAAAAATAGTTCTTGGATGTTGTTGAAAAGCACTTACAGTCCACATATGATTTACCCCTTCTTCAATAGCCATATGCAAAGCTAAAGCCTTAGACGCACCAGTAATTAGAATCATAACTTCTCTAGAATCCATAACAGTGCCTACTCCAACAGTCAAAGCATTTATGGGAACTTTAGAAATATCATTACCGAAAAATCTAGCATTCGCCATTATAGTGTCTTGAGCGAGTGTCTTGATACGAGTTCTTGATACTAAACTTGAACCAGGTTCATTAAAAGCAATATGACCATCTGGACCAATACCACCCACAAAAAGCTCAATGCCACCAGCTTGTTTTATTTTCTCTTCATATTCATCACATTCTTTTTGTAAATCGGGTGCATTTCCGTCTAAAATGTGAACATTTTTCGGATCAATATCGATATGTTTAAACAAATTATCAAACATAAATGAATGATATGATTCATGATGATCTCGTGGTAAACCAACATATTCATCCATGTTAAATGTTTTGACATATTTAAATGACAATTCACCTTTTTTATAAAATTCAATTAATTTTTTATAGGTTCCTAGAGGTGTGCCACCAGTTGGTAGACCTAGAACAAAATATCTATCAGCTGATGGTGCAAAATCTAAAATTCGTTTCTTGATGTATTTTGCAGCCCATTCACTAACACCATCATTATCGTCTAAAATTACCAATCTCATTTTTGATTATTTTATTTTCAATTTAAAGAATAAAATTTTAGAAATATATTTTGCTATTTAAAAATAATAACAAATGTCACAGTGTCTTTTATTTTGGTTAGAAAAAAAAAAATTTTTTTTTTTGAATTTTAAATGCTATGAACTTTATTGAGTTGAAAAAAAAAGAATTTATTACTAAGAATTGATTTCAATTATGTCTTACGATTTTAAGTTTGTACTTATCTTAAAAGTTTACCTACTTTCATTTTTGTTAAAAATTATTTTTATGAATATATGGGGTGATTAATATTCATATTTTGATAGTTTAGTCTTTAAATTTTTGGAAATAATTAACTAAATTTAAAAAAGCTACGCCCATTATTTAGATAAGTTTTGTTTTATTAGATGTTTACATAAAAAAAATTGTTCTGTTTCTTAAGGCTTTAATTTGTAATGCAGGCCTTTTATTATAGCCATAAAAGTTAAAATAAATAAAATAATTTTTAGTACAAAAGTACAAAACTGAATTTAATCATGATTTTTGAAGGTGAATTACAGTGGTGATTTGATTCGAGGATTTTACCAAATTTTACGTAAAATATAAAAGCGTTATCTTTTAAGATGCTTTTAAACAAAGTCTTAAAAAAACTGTCAACTTATTTCAGAAATGTACTGTATTTAAATCCAAGTTAGTTGCCAATATGGTGAACTATGTTTTTTAAAAACTTTTCAACTTGTTAATTTCTTAGTAATTTTCTTTAATTTTCAATAAATTATCCACAATTTATCATTTTTAACGTTTTTTGTTAAAAATTAACCAAAATTTACGTAATTTTCGGTTAAATTTGGTTTATTTTTTAATGGATTTTGAAAAACAACGAAAACAAAAAAATTGACTTTTTTTGAAAAAAAAAGGCAATTTTGCCAAAAATTTTGGCACTTTTTTTTACCCAGATTTTACCAAAATTATTGTAAAAAAACGGTTTTTTATCCATAATTTTGGTTAATTAACTGTTTTTAACTTTCACGATTTTACGATAAATTTGGTAAAATCCTCGAATCAAATCACCACTGTATATTTATTTATTCTATTTTAGGCCGAGGCTAAATATAGGAACGTCTAATAACAGTTTAAACTTTCTTCTTAAATCAACAGGTGATTTTGCTATCATCTGAATTATTTTCGGTCCTTTTTTTTCGAACTATGTTATGTATCACTTTATAATTAATTATATATAGGTGGTCGGAAGGAGTCGAGTTTTTTTTGAGTCATTAGGTATGGGACAATAAATTTACATATTTTGTTTTTATGAAGATTTAGGCCGAAGTAAGCATCCTACAGCTTAGAAAATAATTTTGCAGAAAGCTCGTAAAATTTTGAATTAGAATTTGACAAAGTTGTTTAAAGCATTGTTGGGAGCGGTCCGTGTTTTAGTATATAATTTTGGATTTGAGAAACAATTGGTTCAAAACTGTAGCCAAAGATTTAAACACAACTTTTTTACAAATCGAATTACAAATGTATCGAATATTCTACCAAGAAAAATTGCTGAACAAAAAACCATAAATTGTTTCAAAAATAAGCTTGACAATTATTTAAAAAAATTAAAATTATTTATACAAGCTTCTATACTAATCTTTGCATTCCGTTAGAATGTGACTTATAGTCATCTTTTTCTATGACCTTAAATTATTATTATTATTGGATCTAATTGGATCTATTTTTCAAAATTATCCATCACTTAAAAAATCTTATATTGATAAATAACTTAACATATGTTGATAGAAACGATATGACCCCTAAAGGTCATTCTAGGAAAATGAACAGAGAACTAGTTAAAAACTTTCCATCTAGAATAAATTTTATAAAATCTAAAAAAGAATAGTCAACGATTAGAATAGCCTCCCGAAAAATGTTGATTAAGCTAATTTATCAAATGCTATCAAATCTAGTCTTGATAAATGACTAATAATACAATAAGCTGATATATTCTCAGGGCTAAGCTCGCAGTTGTTTTTACTCCTACTACATTTGTCGTGCAAAAAGATTTTATTTATAAAGAAATATGATAAGATTACTACCAAAGTAAAAACTAATTTTGATTGCCGAAAAAAATTCTCATTGCACATGAAAATATAAATATCTTTTTTTTTTCAAATCAAATTAAGTAGCAAATTATTTCTTTTTAGGAGAATCTGATTTAGCTAATTTTTTGTTAAATCTTCCGAATCTAAATAAACTTAATTTTGCTATAGTAAATTCGATAAATCTAGAATTATTCCTTTTTTATAATTTCAATCAGGATTCCATTTAGAGTATCTAGAAATTATTAATATTTTATTATAATTCCAAAATATGCAGAAATAGAAATCGATTTGAACTTATGCTTGAAAGAGAAAATTGAAATTATTATTTTCAAAGCTACTTGAAATATTTTGTATTTATTGCAATTCAACTATTGAACTTAAACGAACGAAAAAAATTCTTAGTTAATAAATGGTGACTACTCGTCAACAAAAGCGCCTTGAAGCACAACGCAAAATAATACAACATTTTGAAGAAAAAATACCTTATTTTACTGATATTTTCGACGAGAGTTCATTTTATATATTTTTTGCTATTCTAGTTGTTGCATGCATCATAGTGGCCATTATTTTATCAGTTTGTTGTAAAGTGACTATTCGCGATGCGGACGAGATAGCTAGAGAAAAAGAAAAACGAAAACGTTTAAAACAACAAAAATTAGCCGAGAAAATTTTACGAAAAAAATTAGCCAAAGCAGGTATGGATCCAAATGTTGATATGAAAAAAATAGAAAATATAAAAGCTTTATTAGAAAAGCTTGAGAAAGAAAAACAGTTAAACGACAGTGAATTTGAAAAAGATCTTTAAATATTTTTTTAAAAATTTTATTTATTTTCTTTTTTTCGAGCACATTTTAAGAATCATATGGAAAAACTTTTTATTTTAAACAATAAAAAAATACAAAAAAAAAATTAAATTATTTTACACTTCATATAAATCATCATTATTTAAATTAAAATTAAATGTTGCTGCTCTAGGCTGCTGAGGAGGAGTGCTTGTTTGAATAGTTGTAATTGCCGATCTTCGTCTTGTACTCATTACAACTGAACCACTTTGAGTTTGATTGTTAATTGGCTTTTGTTCTGGAGTTAATTTTCGTTCATTAAAAATTTTTTTTTCTTCTTTTACTATTTTAGGACTTGGTTTAGTCACTGGAGGACTAGTATTCACTGGTTTTTCTATTTTTGGTTTTCTTGCACCACTAACATAAAACGTATTTTGTACATCAGTAATTATAGAATAAACGTTACAATTCAAAGTAATAGATCGTATTAATTCATTTGAATTGCTAGGACTTTTGACTATTAATTTACCAGGATCTAAATTAATACCTTTTTGATGTAAATCCCAAAATTTAATTGTTTTATCTAAACCACCACTGCACAAAATCTCACTTTTGTTATCAAAAGCTAATGAGTGTACAATATCAGTGTGACCTTTAAGCTCTTTTAATACTCCACCCGTTCTTAAATCCCATATTTTAATCTTACGGTCCTCACCTGCTGAGGCTAAATAATTTCCATCAGGAGAAAATGCTAATGAAAATATACGACTTCTATGACCTGAAAATAAACGTACAAATTCACTTGTTTGAACAGACCACAATCGCACTGTTTTATCATTAGATCCAGTAGCTAAATATAAACCATTAGGATGAAATTTAACACAATTTACATCTGAGTGATGTCCACAATAAACCCTTAGTGGGTATAATCTGTCAAATGACCATAGACAAGCTTTACCATCTTTTGAACAAGTTGAAAATAAATTAAGCATTGAAAAAGTTTCAACATCCCATACAGGATACGTATGAGCTGAATATGCACAAATTGGATATTGGCTTACATCATCATTTATTTTCCATAAGTAGGAATAACCATCTTCTCCACATGAAATTAAATATTTTGAATCATGAGTAAATTTTGATTTAAAAACTACACCCGAGTGACCTGAAACCAATTTAATTTGGTTCTTATAAAATTTATTGTTTGTTAATTTTAAATCTTCATTTAGTTTAAATAAATTAACGACTGAATTCTCGGTAGAATAGGATAAATATTCTAAATTGGGAGAAAAAGACGATGAAGTTAATTCGTTGTTAAAATCGTCCGTATAAAAATAACATGCACCATTAATTCTAGAAGGCTGTGAATGTATTTTTTTAAAACATTCAAAAAGATTTTTAGGATTAATATTATTCGGACTAGTTTCGTAATCAATATCTATTTTTTCACATTTAACATCGTCTAAAATTTTGTATTTTGAATCAACATTTTCTTCTTCATCTAATTCCAAATCGTTAAAGTCAAAAACTATTTGAAAATTTATATTTATGATTCCAATTAATAAATGTAGCTTATTATTATTTAAAAAGTTTATGAATTCTTTCCATTCTCTTTCACTTATTTTTATACGGCATTTGTTTTCGTGCCATTTCTTTATGAAAAAAATAAGTTAAAATAAAGAAAAAAAAATTTTGAATAAATTTTTTTTATGTTACATTTATAATTTCAGATTTTGACAAGTTTTTGGTATCGGCAAAGATTTTGAGACTTTCTAATAAAATTTCTTGTTCTTGGTCAAGTTGCAAATTGTTTCTCAAATTGTCAATGTTTTTGCTTTAGACGCAACAAAAGTTTATTATTAAATAAATAATCTTTATATTTTATGGTGCAACCTTTTATCTAGCTTAAGTTACAATTTGTTAGTTCCCTAAAAAAAAAGCAGATTTATTCTTATTTCTAGAGTATCATTTAATTTTACTGAATCATCTCGTATTCCAACACCCAAGTTACTAAATATTAATTTTAAATTGTTGAAAAAAATATTAGCTTGACATTTTTGAAAAGATTCTTTTTTTTAATTGAAAACAAAAAAAATTAATTTTATTTGAATAATAAAATCTTTACTCAAATAAACCCATGGCATCTTTTAATTTAAATGATTTGAAGATAAATTTCAAAAATAGACTTTAATTTTTGAATTGTCTAAAAATTTGTAGCTTTTCTAGGAAGATGACCAAAAAAGACAAAAACAGAAAATAGCATGCTGTTTATTAAAAATTTTTCAAATAAAGTTTAAGTACAAATTAGTTAAAGGAAACTAAAGTAATGATGAGATAAGGAACAAAGAAAAATTCTAACATTTTTTCAGAAGTCCTATAAAATTTAAAGGATCAAAAAAGATTATTAGCTTAGAATTAAATGTACTAGTCTATATAACATAGATTAGTTATGATTATTGGGCTATTTTTAAATTAATGCTGGAAATTATACTCGAATATTGGTTCCAAAAAAATTGTTTATTTTTTTAGTTTTCTCAACTACTTTGTAATAAATAACTGTGATGAATTTCGGCCTTTTTATGAAGTCCTGGCTAATCGGTTTATATATTTTGCAAATTTGTTCATTAGGCTTAAAAAATATAAATTGATATTTTTACGATTCTTCGTGGCCAAACCAGGTCAAATTATAGGAAATTTGTTTTACGTCAAAAACATTTCAAAAATCCAAAAAACTAGGAAGTTTTAAAGATAATTCTGAAACTCTTAGATTTACATGTAACTTATGCAGCCATATTCAAGGTTATAATGCACAGTAAAAAATAAAAGGTTTTTACTTGATAAACGTTTTGTGTTCTTCGACACCTATTAGTGTGATATCAATTGAAATGTACACAAACATTGCAAAAAGGATAAGCTCTTTGTTTCCTTTTTCTATTTTAATATTTTCGTTTAGTAGATTATTTTTAAGGCTTTCAAATTGGGAAAATAGCTCTGACGAATTCCAAGCTGAATTTAAAGAAAATGCATAATAGTCATTTATTGTTGATTCAATGAGACTTAGGTCGTTTAAAGCCATCAGATTCATGTCAATTATATTTGACAAAGATGATTGAACAGATGGTTTTACATCTATTTGACTGAGAAAAGATTTATAAGTACAAATATTTCGGTGCTTTATGTGATTCTGAATAGAATTTTGTATTTCCTCTGCTTTTATTCGTTTCATCTAAGTCAATAATTCACAAAATTTAATTAGAAAACTAGATAGGTAACAATTAAGAGAATTATTTAAAAATATTTTAGAAATTACAGCAAATATTTTTCCAAGATGAGGCACAACTCTCAAAGATGAGTTAAATACAAAATTTATTTTTTCCCGAAATTTTAATTTATTTTTAACATTGAGTCTTATCTAATTTAAACCATTTTTTTTGTATAAAAAGAAAATTTATTATTAGTTTAAATTTTAAAATGTTTCTCTCCTTCATTTAAAGCGTCTCTTGGATATTGTTTTGGAGCCTTTTTTTTAAATGAACAATTAAATCTCTATTTTGATATTTTACAAAAAAAAAAGTTTACCAATGGTATGTAGCATTTATAATCCCACATAAGATAATGTAAACCAATATAAGTAACACTTCCAAACAAGAACCAGAAAATAATATTTGAAAAGCTAACTCGTTGAGGTCGTAATGTAACTTTTTCAGCGGTTAATTGCTCTTGAGTAACTACAATTGGTTCACCAAAATTTCTTTTCAAATATGGATCATCATAATCACCCCAATCAGATTTCATATCTGTTGAAATACGACCTAAATTTGGATAGTCACCATATCCAAAACCGTCATTTGGATAAGGTTGATAGTCCTCTGGTCTAAAATTGAATATCATTTTTTTAAAAACAAAATTTCAAATATTTAGTAAGTTTTTGTTACTTTAGACCGTATTTTTTGGCAGCAGCTCTACGTTCAGCTTCAGTCTCTGGGTATGGACCAGGCTTAAAGTCTTTAGCAAAAACTAGAGCTGGTTTACTGCTTGAAAAACTACGAGCTTGGTTAAATATTATTGAAGATCTAATCAATGCCAAACGGTTCATTCTATCTCCTTAAAACTTAAATAAATTATCGAAATTATTAAATAAAATTAAAACGATTTTTATTATAAAGACTCTTTGAAACTTTTTATATTGCTTTAGAAAAAATGAAAACATAAAATAATTTGAATTTTGCAAAATTAAGTCTATTTTAAATTTGTTTTGCTGCTGGAATTGTTTCACATAAACGAAGCTTTCTCAATAAAACCTTATTCAAGTTGTGGGATTCAATAATATGCTCCTTTTATAAAGCTTTTATTTTACAACATTTATCTTTCATTTAGGAATTAAAAAAAATGAATTAAATAGTGAATTACAGTAGATTTCGTAGTATCGTCAAGCGTGATAAAAAAATTAATTAATTTTTTTTATACAGTCAGCTCCGTTTTAAATCCCCTTTCATTACAGTCCCTTAAAATACAAAGAAAAGATTTCTTTGAATTGATTACAATGTTAGTTTACTTATTATTAAGTGTCAATAAATATTCCCCACTTATTTATAGCACTTTAAATCTTCAACTGAAAGCTGCAAATTTTGTAAAATTTTAAGAAATTTCAATTCATTTCAATCGTCTTTTAAATCCATTTCAAAAACTTTTTCATTTTTTGTCTTAGACTTTTTTTTTATTACTTTTGTATCGAAAAAACGAAAAATTTTTTGCATCAATTTCCGAAAATTCGACCCCGCACCATTAATTAGTTTTTTATTTTCAAATAATAAAAAACCTTTTATCTAAAAATGTACGCAATTATACGCAACATGTATCAATTTAAAAAAATTTCAAATTTTTGGTAAATTTATGAACAAAAAATAAAAAATGAAATTGTGAAAATTCACTGAATTCAAAAAGAAATATCTAAAATATTTTTATGTGTATTTTTTAAAAATTCCCATTATTTATGTTTTTTTCTACCTCTCTCGTGAACTAGGACGGATGATCTTTTCAACAAAATCTAATATTATCAAAAAAAATTAATTTTACAATTAGATACGAATACATTTAAGGTATCATCAAGCTTGACGCTCTTTCATGTGTAATTTTAAAAGTTTGAAAATTAGGACACTGCAGTCGGATGCTTTTTCTAGATATTTGGATGGTTCGCTTTTTTCAAGAATCCATCAAATTTCATCAAAATCTTCAATAAAATACCAAAATGATTTAAAGTCTTAGAGTCTCACGATAAATTTAACTCTCTAACTACCAATGTATCAAAATTGCAACACAAGATAAAGACACATATATTTATTTTATTATTAATGATATAGAATATTATTTTCGAAAAATTCAAGTATTTTAGAATTTACCAAGAACGAGTCACAATTTAAATCACAATTAAGTTATTTCACAAAAAAATGCCGGAACCGATTTCTTCTGATCTAACTGTAAGTAAATTTTATTTCCTTAT
>NTPY01000939.1:861479-880004 GCA_002922825.1 Brachionus calyciflorus
CAATTCCAGATTGTCGTAATTATTAAATCAATACTGTGTCCTGTGGGTATGTTTTAAAAATTCAACTCGAAAAAAAAAGTCAAATTCTTGAATCCTATAGGAAATGAATTTATAAATAATTATACTTTATTAAAAAATTGACATAAAACCCTTTTGAAATACCTGTCTATATAAACTTAGATAAATAAGAATTATAGAAATAAGAAGGACTTTTTCGATTTTATATAATTTATTCTTCATCCAGGTTTTCTCATTTATTTAACTCTTGGGTTTAAAAAAAAAAAAACTATACATTTTATTGATTTTCCAACTTAAAAAATCTTATCAAAATTTCTCGAAAATCTTTTGATTAATTACCAAATTTTTGAATTTATATCAGTGAAAAAAAAAGATTAGGCTAATAAGTTCTGTTTAAAAAAAAATTCTTTAATAAGCCATTATTTATCATTTATAAATTTAAGATGTAAAATTATGGTTAAATATTTTAAAATAGCTTTAAATTCGAATCTCTATAAATTAATTATTTTTTAAATTTAAAAAAAAAGGTACAAATATTTTAAATCAAGCAAAATTTTACATTGAAGTTAAATATACTTAAAATTCTTTTATTTTATTTATAATGAAATTCTTACTTAAGTGAAAAAATTTGACTCTATCAGAAGTGAATTCATCCATTATTTAGTATCGGATTAAATTCAGATTATTGTCAATAAAAGGAACATTCAACAAGAGAGGAGAAAAGGAAAAATTTATTAATGCCAGAGTGTCAATTGATTACTAATAGTCTAGTATTTTTTTTTCTTAATTTTGAAACAAAAATTTATAATTTTGGTTCTGTAATTGCAAATCAAAATAGAACTCAAACTACATAAATAAACATAAAGAGGAATAATGAATAAAGGGATGCGAGAGATGGAAGCAACAAGAAAAAATCAATAATTCAAATTATGATTATTTATTATAATATCGATGAGTTGTTTTTTTTTTTTGTTTTCAGCATACAAAATTCAAAATCCATCTAAACTTATTATTTCAGAAAGTTTCAAATTTTCAAATGACATTTCTTATTTTTTTAATGAGATAGAAACTCACAACAAAACAAAAACGATTTTTTCCTTTCAAATTTACATTTATTTTAAAATACTAGAAAACAATTTCTTTGATGGAATTCGATTCAATTGAGTAATGATGCATTTTATTATTCCTTTTTAAATATTAAAAAAATAAAGATAAATTCAAAATTTGACAGAATTTTTTTTTGTTACTAGAGCTTGAAACCTCAACACATCTCACCAAATAAAAGATAATTATTGATTTTACAATAATTTTTCATTCGTTTGGTAAAAGTTAAAAAATTATCCTTTATTTTTTTAAGATTTTTTTTTGAAAAAAGGTTATAAAATAATTAAATGGGATTCGGAAATGAATGCAACAAAAACTATTGAATCATTTGCTTCAAAAAATTCAATTAAAATGGTTACTTATGCTCAAGCTAAGAAAAACTATATATTTTTTAAGTTTACAAGATACTTTTTGATATTATGATAAAGTAATTATATGAAAAATAAATTTTAAAAATAGAAAATTTTCCAATTTTTTTTTAAAATGAAATATTAAAACGGAAAGATTATTGAGTCTAAATATTATTAAAAGTTCTTAAAATTTAAATACTTACTGAAACTATATTTTTTTCCTTATTGACAAAAAACAAAAAGCAATCGAAAACATCTTAGTATCAGAAAATTAAATTAATTTGTTTGTACAACATCGAAATTGATGTCATAGACTATCTTAATAAGGATATACTATAACTAATAGACAACTAAAATGTTAAAAAAGAATAAAATTGGATAAAAATTTTCAAATATGCATTAAAAAAATGGATTTTCAAAGTAAAGATGAGACGAGGTTTAGAAAAAAAAGCTTGAGAATGACTTAAACTTTGCACTTCTTTTTGCTTAATTATTTTTGCTTAACATCGTACTTTTTCTTTGGCCCAAATTTTTGACTTAATTTCCGATTATCCTCATCTACTATAACAAAGAAATTATTTAAAAATAACATGTTAAAACGTCTGTAATTAGCTAAAGTCGTGACTCAATGAACATTGAGTTGTAGTGAAGAATTAAAATCAAGGCTGTACCATTAAGCATACTAAGCAAAGAATTAGTTAAATTGAAAATATGATGGCCTAGATAATATGCTCTTTTGAATTTACCGTAAAACCTTGCTTATAAGCGACTAAAAATCGCTCTTTTAAAGGGTGAAATCATACAAAAGAAAAATGAATTCGGTCTTTTGATTTGTTTTATCCGTTAGACTTTGGTGTGGTCTATATAGTTATAAAAAAATTAAATTTTTTCTGCTTTCCCTTCTTCTAAAAGGTTTAGGGGTGCGCTCAAACAAGGTAATACGGTATGTCTTTCTCTATAAACAATTTAACTCTACTTATTTTAATCAACGGCAAGAAAATTTCAGTAGGACAATTGACCATATCATACAGAAAGAGTTGTAATCGTTTTTTTCTACGTTTAAAACAAATCTTATCAGAATAAATTCAACAAAACGGGATGCACATAGTGTTAACGCAGAAAAAATTTTAAGAATTAATTGAAACTTTCTATTTGTTAATTAATATACAAATTACATAGCTAATAAACTTGGGGTCTTATTATAAGGAATTTCTGCGTTTAAAAATTAAATGATATTTTAGTAATTAAGAAACGTTAAAAATATATCTCTAAATTTGTTCACTTTGAAAATCATTTAAATAGCAAAGCTTATTTGAGACTTTATTTTTAAATAAATGGTTACATTAAAAAAATTAGCCTGGTTTAATTTAACGCATGACAAATATCTCTCAACAAAATAAAAAAAAATTGATTATAGTATCCTTATATGAATTTATTACTTTGGAATAATTTCATATTTAGCTTAAATTACACCTGAGCCTTAAGACAATATTTTGATTTAGAAAATTATCTAGTTATCATACTTCGGTTAATTTTTCCAAAAGAAAAAAAAAATCTAAAATATAGGTTCTTTTTCGCTTAAACAAACAAACGAGAAGAGCCATGCTGCTTTATTTTTCAATATCCTTAAGCAAAGTATGTTAAAAAAATTTCATTAAAAAAATTTATCATTTCGCCATTCGAAAATTTATTGCGTAATAAATTTAATCATTTTTTTTTAAATTATTTGATGTGATAATATTTACTTTTTAGCTAACAATTAATAATGCTTTAACTACACGTAAATTCTTTTCCGTATAATCAAAAAGTTCCCATCGAAATTTTCCAAATTATCTGAAATTCAACAGAAAGAGTAAAAACAAATCAATGTCATTCGAAATAAAAACTCTCTTTGTTAAATTCTCATGAAATTCTTTTGAAAAAAAAAAGTTGATATTATTTAATTTTATCGATTAGTCGATAAATAATTTATATTACGTAAACATAATGATTAGTAATGAAATAAACTTTATTTTGTTTGTCTTTGTTTTGCCATCAATTGTAAATGATGACTAAATTTTAAAATATTTGCATTAAGTTGTGTTGTTGTGTTTATTTTTAAAATACAAAACCAAAAAAAAATAAAATAATTTTGAATTTTCTGATTCCGCTTAGAATCCGAAAAAATAACTATTCACATGATTTAAATTAATTAATTGAATTCCTTATTTAAGTAGTTTCTCTATCCTTCTCATTTGTTATTTCAATTAATTTGATTAAAAATAGTTGATTTTCAATGCAAAAATGACATATTTTGACAAAAAAAAAACTACTTGAAATTTTCAATTGAAAAATTCAATTTATTAAAGTAAGCAAAAACTAAAAAAAGGTATTTGCAAGTATTATTCATGTGATCAAAATATTTTTTTTGGACCATTTTCAAGGCAATATGAGAAATACGTCAATAGACCTAAAAAATTTCTTGCAGACACTAACTTAAATTGAATAATGAATTTTGTTGTAAGTTGCCCCAAACCATAAACCCTAAGGTCAGGATTCGTAAACTTTCACCAAAAACACATTATTTAGGTTCTTTAGGGTGCAAAATTTAAATTTTTTAATTAATAAGCTCAGTGCTTTTCGAAAAAGGCTGTCTCCCAGGGGTAGGCTTTTAAGGGTTCCTCGTAGCATAGAGTGAAATGCTTAGGGAAAGCTACTTTTTTTTTATTATATTATGAAAATTTACCTTAAATTTAGTCAGAATTTTTGATATTTTATTTTATTTTTATATATTCAAATTTTTTTTTAAATTCATCCATCGTCTCTAAAATTAATTCTAGAAACTTGTTGTAAACTTGATCATTTTTTTTCCTTACATAATTCTTAAGAAAACACCAAAGTCGATTGGATTGAGCTCGCAGTGGTATTTTGGGCATTAAATCCATATTCCAAAGCTAAACGTTGAAGATGAGTATAGAAATTATTAAATGCTGAATGTTTTACACTGAAAAATATTCAAATGTATTAATTTATTAAAAAAAATAAATACTTTTATAAAAAAACCTTTCTTAACTTTCTCCTTCAGCCCATCTTATCCATTATAAATACAATTATTTTCGGAAACTTATTAAACAATTTTACACCATAATCTCTAGTAGAATGAGTTCGAGCGTTATCAACGATACAATCTTTTTCATGATCTTTCAAAGCTTTTTTGTAACGAATTAAAATAAAAAGTCGATTAAATTGTTTTAAAATTTAATCTATGTCAAAATATGTATCAATTTTCGGCTCAATCCAGGCATTTGCTGAACGAGGAAAATAATTAACACCATCATTAGCAGCAATTTCAAGGAGTGCTTTTAAAGCTCCTTGATACTTATCATCGCTTAATTCAAATATTGACGTTTTATTACAAGATACCATAAACATTGAATCATATTACTTCTACCACGTCCTTTATTAAAAAATGGGACTTTGTCTGGAAAAATCCAACTAAAATTTGAAACTTTACCAGACCTAAATGTTGAATCATCATGCGTAATTAAAATTCTTTAATTTATTATTGATTAAATCCAACTATCCACTTGGTCTTTTTTGGAAACATAGTAAATATCAAATATACTAAATCAGGATTATTCATAGAATGGTATTCTTTTGTACGAACCTCTACCATCTCTCAAAACAACACATAAATTACTCTCATCAATTATTGTGACGACCCAAGAATGGCGATTCTGAATGTTCATCAGACTTAATTTATTGAGTATTTCTCTCGAACTTTCAAATGATATGCTCAATAATCCAAAAATTAAATAAACAATATATGTGACCAAATAAACCAGAAATAAATAAAAATTAATAAACTGGTCCCCAAAATTTTTTTTCCGGTTACATAAAAACAATTTTGGCATTATCTGTTAAAATTATCTTTAAAAATCAAACAATAATTAGATCAAACTATTAACTTGAAAATGAAATGAATAAAATTTGAAAATAATTTCATGTTATTTTTTGAAACTTCATTAAAGCTGAAATTTAAATTCTATAGATGAAAAATAAGCTTTAAAAAAGCTTAATCGCAAGGCTTAATACATTCAACCTTAATTTATCCAATATCCTTTGTTTCCAGTTTTTAGACAAAATAAGATTTTCGCAAAAGGGGCTTTCGGATTAAAGAATTACGAATATTTAAGGATTGAATTGTTATGGAACAAAAAAGCGTAAATTTGTTAAATTTTCAAGAAATTTTTGTTCCAATTTATGTTCATAATAAGTAATCTTGTTTCATTTTATATAGCAAAAATAAGTAGTCAGATCAAAAAAATGTGTACAAATTCAAATTCTCCGCACAAAATTTTATATAAAACAAATTTTTGAGAAAATTTTTGAGAAAATTTTTCCAAATCCTTAACTAATGTTTATAATTTGGGGCACCTAAAAGCTTTGACTTTGAGCATTAATTGATTAAAATCTTACATATTTATGTGCTTAATGCTGGTCAAACAAATGCAAATATTCGTCTATATGAAAAGCTCAATACCAAATTTCCATGTAGAGTTTCTCAGGAAGCTACGGAATTCTTTTTAAATTATTCATAATCAAATTTCTATAACTTAAATCAAATATTACTTTTTAAATTAAGTTAAGTTATATTCTTAAGTATTAATTATTTTTTAAAATCATGATAAAAATCAATATCACATCCTTGATATTTTCCACCAGATATTGGCATTGGGTCTTTTTTTAAAAATTTGCTAACTAATGTTCTCAGTAATTTTTGTTATCTTAGCTTCTGAATTGGCTTTTTATTTTATTTGAAATATGAAATTTAAAAAATTTGAAATTTTTCTTTGCATAAATTATAATTTACCCAAATTGATATAAACCAATTCTGGTAAAGAAATGCAGTTATCGGAGACTGCTCATTTAATCAACCAATCTCACCAAACACTGGACTTCCATCCGGAATATTGGTACAATCAACAGCAACCATTAAATTCTCTAATGCGACAAAATATGAATTTATCAAAATCAAGGCTTTCTCCATATCACGCACCTTCTCGTTACTAATTTTTAGATCAAAATTATAATCAACAGAACATACCATATTCCACACAAATACCAAACCTAAACTTCTCTCAACCACTAGTCCCCTTTAACGCTTTGTTTCAACCTAGCTACCACGATTTTCAAATATATTTGTTGTATACAGATTATGGATCAATGTTTTAATAAATCACCCTAAGGATGGTCAAAAAATCCACCAACGAAAAACTAACTCTAGTTAAGGCTGTAATGTCAAATACTAATAAATACAATCAAATAATCAAAGATGGATATATAAACATTGGTCGAATAAGAGTTACTCTCTTGAGATTTGGTATAAACCCTGAACAATGATTCTAATCCCTGAAAAAGGAGAGACTTGTCTACGATTTGGGAAGAAAAACCACAACTATAAACAGTGTAAAATTACCGACCAATCGAAATTCAAATGTATAAATTGTTGTGGGAACCACGTAGCATTTTTAAATTCATGCCCAGCAAATGAAGCAGTTTAAAATAAAACAAAGGAACAAGAAGACTCAGTACTTAAAAAAGGTAACTCAAATTATATTAAACACGAATCTAGCTTTCAAAAAACACAAAGCCCATCTAATCTTACTTCTAACTTCCTTAAGTTTATAATAGACCTTATTAAGAACCTTAATGAAATCAGAAATTCGGTTTATGGAGACCCACAGCTTCTCCTAAAAATAATTGACCAAAATTTTGGAGCTGGATATTCTAACCTTATACACCAGAATGTATTCAGTAACCAAATTAATAAAGAAAATGACCAATACATGACTAACCCATAAATTGAAAATGAATCTAAACAAAATTAATCTCCTTCATCTAAACTATCAATCCATAAATAGCGAAAAAAGCACAAATCGAATATTTAGCAATGAATTTGAACATTAATTTTATTAGTTTAAATGAAACTTTTCAAGACAAATAAACTCGATTTGACCTCACAAATTTAAAAAAAAATTTAATAATAAATGATAGGAAAAAAAAGAATCCAATAAATATTTCATCAAAATTGAATTTTGATGAAATATTTTTTATCGTTTTAGGAGCTCTCAATGCAAAAAGTAAAGATTGATTTTGCCAATATGAAAATTAAAAAGGAAAGGACCTTGAGAAAATTTAAAAAAAACATAAGCTAAAAATTCTAAATAACAATAGACCGACCCTCAAACGGTGTGCAAGCATAATCGACATGTCTATTTGTTCACCAAATCTTTTTCCTTTTTTTAACAATTACACTCACGGCTTTTGAAAAACTATCTCTAATTAAGTAGAAAATATAGCACGTAAAAATTAATTGGAACAATTTCAAACAAATTTTAATTGAAAATCATAAAGTTAAATGACATCGAACACGAAACTGCAAGGTTAACTAACGAAATTCACAATGCCTTAGGAAAATCAACCGTTACTTTTTCGACATCTTTTCTAGTTAAACCAGTTGTAACCATTTCTAGAGACTTACTCGACTTTATTAAAGAAAAAAGAAAAATCAAAAGGCTATACAAAAAAACTAACAACCCAGAGCACAAAAATTCAATTTTCTAGAAAAAAACTTAAAGAAGAAATAAGCGGAAAAAAAAGAAAAAAAAATACTTCGTATAGGCCAATTTCCCTTTTAAATTGTTTAGGTAAACTACTGGATAAAATTATTAACGAAAAATTATGGAATGGACTGAGCTAAACAATGTACCTCCTTGTCAATCTGGATTCAGGAAAAAAGGTGCACACAAGAACATATTCTTGCGTTAACCAGACAATATTTGATGGCTTCAATAAAAAGCAATTAACAGGTGCAATTTTTTTCGATGAAACTTAAAGAAAAAGGTTTTTATTAATTTTTAGTCAGAATTTCTTAAACAACAGAAAATTTCAAGTCTCTTAAAAAAATCATCTCTCTAATATTAATGATATTGAAACCGGAGTCCCCCAAGGAAGTTTTCTATCACCGACATTGTTTTTTTTTTATTTTTTAGTGATATTCATACTTATATTCCAAAAGAAGTAAATACTTCCATCTTTGCCGATGACATTTGGACAAGCGACAAATCACAGAAGAAAATTGAAAAAAAACTTCAAAACTCGGCAAATAAAATTTCAGATTTCTGTTTGAAATGGGGTTAAGATCAACAAATCTAAAAAGTGCTGCTCAACTTTGATAACATCAGGTTTCAGCAAAAACTACTTCGAAAAATATGCCCTAAACATCAATTGAACTCGAAAAAGTTCCTATCGAACCGTTTCCGACTTTTCTTGGTATTAAATTAGACCCTAAGCTAACTTATAAGCGAAACTTTGAAGAGAAAGACGTCAAAAGTAAATCTAATAAAGAAAATAAAAAACTTCAAATGGGCAACATCGATCAAAATTAATAGGATACTATTCAAATCTCTCATCCAATCAGTTTTCGATTATTGTTCTATCATTCTTCAATCAGAGAGTCAAAGAATAAAGAAATGCTTCAAGTTCTCCAAAATAAAATCCTCAAAATAATTTAAAGATTCCCTTTTAAACAAGGATAGAAACTTTCCACAAGGCATTACAAATAAAATCAATTGAACAAAGAGCCTACAAATCATTCAGAAAATTCATTAAAACAAGAGCAAATAGTGAATTGCTAAAAAATGAAATAAGTCAATATTTTCTAGAACTAGAACCTTTTATTACGAAAAAATTCAAAACCCTGTTCGACAAAATCATTGAATCAAATTAGTATTATTTCACAACAAAAAGAAAAAAATAAACAAATAAACAGTAAAAAATTTAGGTGTTACTAAAACACGGACCACCATTTTTTTAAAAAAAACACGGACCGGTCCCAGCAATTTTTTTTCCACTTTTTTTTGTACGCTCGCGCACAATGAAATAATTATCTTAGAGCTTAGTTCATGATCTTGCGTAAAAGCTCAGACAATTTTCTACAAGAAAATTGGTTGTCGGAATTAGTCTGGACATTTTTCGAGTGGATAGGTATGGGTCCGTAAAATCATATTTTTTTTCAATTTTTTGGATGAGGATGAAGGACGAAGGAAGCACTCGACCGCGAAGATAATAATCTAGCGTGAAAGTTCGTAAAATTTTGAGCTAGAAAAATGGTGGTCGGAATTTGACAGAAGTGTTTAAAGCCTTGCTGGGACCGGTCCGTGTTTTTTAAAAAAATAGTGGTCCGTGTTTTAGTAACACCCAAAAATTTAAATTTTGTAAATATCTTAAAATTTTGTAGCTAAAAAGTAAATTTTTTTGTTTTTTTTTTAAGACTTAATTTTTTTTATCTTTTTTTTATCACATGTGGATGAAAAGAAGGCGTTAGCCGTTTGGAGCAGCCTAGGTATTGCCCCTAAATTATTTTTTAAATAAAATAAGTTTTAAAACATCCTTACCACTATAAAGGCGTTAAATAATTCTTGAAAATTAAGTTTTTCCTCAAACAAAAGTAACCAAAAATAGAAGAAAGTTGCTACTATTTAAGTTAAATATTTCCATTTTATTTGAGTTATTTTTTAATTATTTTTTCTGTCTCTAATAAAAGAAAAATAATTGAAAAAAGCAAACTAAATGTATTCTTAGAAAATGAATTTTTTTGTTTCAAATAAAAGAAAAATTGCTGATTAAATTCTTTTATTTGAGAAGCTTTTTTTACGAAAAAAATTTTCGAAAAGAAGAAATCCTTTGTGGACCGCACTTGCTTCTATTAGAGGAAATACGGTAAAAGGTTTTTTTTTTGTCTCAAAAAAAGCCTCGCGCTTTTAACTAATCTAGATAGTGAAAAATCGCCTTTTCTTAAAAGCTACAAATAAATATATAAATTTCATGGCCTTTTCAATATTTATTTATTTATTTTGTGTAACTATGATTTTTAAAAAACAGGATATGAATTTAAGAAAAAAATCAAGATTATTTCAATTTAAATCTTCAAACTTTTACGATATTTTTTTAAACACAAGTCACAAAAGATCCTAAGTTTGGTAATGAAAGAAAGAAAAATTTCCTGTGAAATAAAAAACAAATAATCGAAAAATTTCTCCTATTCAATATTGATCAAAAGTAACATAAAATTAGGCAAATGTTTATAAATTTAAAAATTAAGAAAATATAGAGAGTTTTAATTTATTAATGATGCAGTAAAAACACAGTTGTATCAGTCCATTTGTTTAGAAAGAAAGTTGTGATAAAAGTGATTTGTGATTAATTTGAAATTAATACAAAATATATCAACAATTTATTATAAATTACTCAAACAAAACAAATTTATAAAAATTTTTTGTATGTTTAAAATCTTAGATTGTTGATTTTATATAAAGCTAAATACAATTTTTTTTATCTTTTAAAAGTTAACGGGCAGTAAAAAATAAATTAAGATACTGCACTTCTATTAAAATTGTGCCGTATCCAAGTACGGTACGCTACGGTTCGGATACGGTACGGCCCGAATACGGTTCGGTACGACACAATTTCAATAGAAGTGCAGTAGCTAATAAACGTGTTTTTTCCATGCGAGGAACAAGAACTTAATATCATTTTTTACCGAATTTTATCCATTTATAAGGTTTTGCTCAAAGCAAATATGCAAATTTTATTTAAGGAAATAAGTTTTGAGCCTCATATGGTAGCCTTAAAATTTGCGAGGATCAGGTACACTGTAAATTTTTAATGCGTAATGACGATTTCCTCCATATATGCGTAAAAATCCGAACATTAATGCGTAAAAAATGTAAAATTAACCAATGTAAATATTGTAAATGTTACGCATATATGGAGGAAATCCTAAAATACGCATTTTAGCTCATTTTCACTGTTTTTTACACATTTATGCGTAAAACATTACGCATTAAAAATTTACAGTGTATAGGTGGAAAATGCTAAAAATTGAATAAAATTGATCCTATCTTATTTCATTAAAAAAAATCGATTAACCCTAGACATGATATGTTGTTTTTTGTGTAAATTTTTAAAGGAAAAATAATTAAAGATTTTATAAAAAATCCTGATAAAAACGATTTTTTTCATTTTTCTCAAAAACTACTCGACAGAATTTTAAAATCCTTTTAATGGTAATTTACAGTTATTATGAGAAAAAAAATTATAGAAAAAAAAATCTGGGGTTAGTTTGCACCCCGCATATCATGTCTAGGGTTAATATGTATCTAGTTTTGCTTACGATCCGGAAAACTGATACCAACAAAAAAAAATCAGCGTTGAATTTTTCTTCAGTTTTAACTTTGTGATTTGATTGTGAATGAACGGTGAATAATATAACTGCACTTATTTAAGAATAAGAAATATGAAAATTTTAATTTAAATGCAAAGTTAAGATTTATTAGATAAATTTTGTTTTTTTTCCTCAAGAATTTTTAGAGAAGTTATTTTGAATAAGACCTGAATATTTTAGCCAAGTCGGTTGAAGACTTTTTGGAATAAATTAAATAAATGCTTAGAAGTAACTAAATTATTGAAAATTTTAAATGAAGATAAAAATGTGTATAATTTCTCTCTAACTCAAATATTCAAATTTTTAGCAAATTAAAAATTGGAATAAATCAAATTAATAATTAATAATAGAATTCAAAAATTGGTTGTAAATAAAAACATTTCAAGAAATTTTAATCTAGAATTTTATTAATTCAATTCAAACTAATAAAATTTAACGAATTTCTGACTAAGATAAGCGTAGGACATCTTGTGTTCTAAATTTAATTAATTTCTTTTTCATTTAAATATACAAGCTTTCCAAAAAGTAATTAAAAAGATAAAGGTTCTTTTTTCTTCGTTAAGATCTTGTTGCTAGCTTTCAATTTTAGTTTTTCTTTTTGTTTCAATGTCAAAACTTTTTAAAATTCTTTAAATAAAATATTGCATGGTTTTTAATTTTTTTTTTTTTTGAATTATAAATTTCGTAAAAAGTTGCCAATCTTTCTTCGACATGAAAAAATGTACATACTCTTTTTTTACTCTAAAATCACCTTTTTTAATTTTGAACCTGTATGATACCTTCACAATTCAGACATAAATAAATATTAAAGTTTACAATACATAAATAACAATCATTTTACCAAAGGGAACAATCATTTCAAAATAAATCTTATGAGTAAACTTTAATTGAAGGAACCTTTACTTATAAAATATTAAATACATATTTTAAATATTTGTATGTTACTAAAATAAATATTTCTCGTGATAAGAAAACGAAAAAAAAATCTTAAACTCAATGAGGATTAATTAATAACAACAACATTTTTTTTTTAATTTAGAATTACCAAAAAATAAAAACTAAAATACATTACATTTCCAAGGCTTTAAATTCGCGTTCAAAATTCAATTAATTTTTATATTTAATTAAAATTTTTACATCGGTTTTTACATAAATTTATAGAATTTATTTTTTTTTTCTTGCTACCAAATGTCTTTTAAAAATTCCATTCGAAATTGTAAAAAAAAATCATCTGCTCAACTTAAAAATTTCACGCCTACAATAACTTATTATGAGTTGTTGGAACTAGAAAAAGAAAAAAATGAGAGTCCGTCTGTTAAGGTAACGATTAAGAGAAATTTTCCCATAGCACCCGATGGTTATATACCGAATTCGGTTGTGAGAAAATTTTTTGAAATTTTTGATGAAAACGTTCCGGAAAAGAAAGTTTGGAAATTAAAATGGGTTGGTTAATAGAAAACTTGTCTTTTATTCTATTAATTTAAATATAAATATATTTTTTAATGTTAAAGAAACCACCTGAATTGCGTAAAGAGAAGAGTCAAAGCATTTTAATTGAAGATCAAGTGGATGAAAACTTCAATTTTGAAATTACATCTGAAGATGAAGAAGATGAAATAAAGAGTCAAATTAATACAGGTCAAAATATCGAATGTAATTTCTATTTGAATTTTAAAAATGAATTTTAGAAAAAATATAATTTTTGTTGTTAAGATGAAGATCCAGACAAAGTTATCAAAGAATTAATTAAAAATTTAAAAAACTACGATTGGTTTTTAAAATTCAACTCAGAATATACGTTAGATAACTTAATACGTTTCCTGGTTAATAAGTTAATAGAAAGAGATGTGACCAATCACTCAGATATTTCAAATTTATTACTAGAAATTAGAAGGTAAAGAATTTAAAGCATCAAAGTTTTTTATTTTATTGGAATAAATTTTTTTCTTTAATTATTTTTAAAGTAAATTAAAGTTGACCAGGGATCAAGTAAATTGGATTCAGATCCAGTTAGAAGAAGAACTAGATGCGACTGATTTGGAAATTTTAGCTGATAACATTAAACTATTACCAAATTTTTGTACCGAAAATTTTAAAATTGACAATCAGCTTTTAAATATTTTGGCTTCAAAAAATATTCCTGATGATGTGAAGACAAATGCAATGGAATCTTTATGTTATATTACAAACTTAGAAGAAAATGATATAGAGTTTGCTTTAAGATATTTGAAACGATTAAATGTAAGCAATTGTTAAAAAGAAAACTAATACATCCTGAAATAGAGTAAAGCTTGCTTTCAAAAAATCTTTTGTAGAAATTCGATTATTTTTCAATGATTTATTCTTGAAAAAGGCTCATCTTCCTTCTATTTAGATATAAGCACTTTGGTCCGTCTATTTATTTTGAGAATTTTATAAGCTTGAAAATGATTTTTGTCGAGTATTCACAGGAAACGTTATTTAAAATTCTAAATTTTAAGAAAGTGCCTGAAATTTTATTGTAATGTTTTAAATTCTAGTTAAATTGATAGTTTTATTCAAAATAAAATAAAAAATAGACAAAAAAGAATCTGGCTGACACAAATGGATTCTTTTCAAAATTTAATTGTTAGAATAATTCATGTTTTATTAAAATTAATAAGTTGCAGTGAATGCTATCTGGAAATTTTTGAATGTTTATTTGAGCGTTTTAAACTGGCTTTAGGTTTATTTTAAAAAAAAAGAAAACTTTACCTTAAAACTTAAATTTTAAGCTCTAATATATTCTTTAAACACTTTAAAATATGATTTTTTATCTGCTTGTTGACTGAATATGTTTTTTTTGGAAAGATATTTTTAAAATCTGCTATTTTTATGACTTTCTGAAAAATTTTTTTAAGAATCCCAATTACAAAAAGTTGGAAAAATTTGTTTTGAGAAAATTTATAAATGAAATTCAGATAGAAAATCAACTCGAATTTGAGAGAAAAAATCGAGTTTACAATGTCGAGGAGGAAACTGATTGTGAATTGTTCAAACAACTTCAAAAAGAAGACTGGATTTCTCAGAGCATTAAAGACGAGCTGAAAAATTTAAAAGATTATTTGACCTACATACTCAAATCGCTCAAAACAGTTAAATCAGTTACTTTTTATGAAAAACTGTGCAATTATCTAAAACTACTTTTCGAGTAATTTAGTTCAGAAAAAAAATTATTTTAACCTCTTTATATCTTTCTTTAAAAAAAATAGTGAATTTAAATTGGTCAATTCAAATTGGGAAATTGAAATAGTAAATGGACTTATTAATAATAACATCGACACGAAGGTTAATGATCAATTGAGGTGTATTGATATGGAAAATTTAGAAAAATACTTAGCAACTACTAAAAATAAGCAAATTAGAGAAGATATTTTGAGTGAACTACTCAGATCAGCGACCCTTGAAAAAAATAGACCTCATACTCTTTCGAAAGCTCGATCAATTTTAGAGAAAATAGTTTCCACTTCGGACTTGGATGCTCTCATTGATTTCTATGCATCAAAAAATTTTAAAATGAACTGGTCTGACGCTTTGAATTATTACAAAACAAGACCAGATATTACTCTAGACGAATTTAGGGAGATAAAAGGCTCAGGTGTTATCTTAAGAGATATAAAATCCGCAATTCGATCAAATAATAGCTCGAAAAAAACAATTAATAGCAAGAAAAAAAAAGAAAAAACAAATAAAAAAATAGGAGAGTCTGTAGAGAAGACTGAAAAGAAAAAAGTAAAAAAAGTCAATAAACCTGTACAACCTGAGATAATTCAAGAGAAAACAGAAATAGGTAAAATTTAACTTAAAAATCACAAAAAGAAATATATTAATTAGAATTTTTCAATTTTTAGATTTAAAATCGAATTTTAAAAGTCCAAAAAAAACTTTAAAATCCGATAACATTGAATCTCAATTTCATCTAGTTAAAAATAATATAGAGCCTAAAGAAGAATTGAAAACTGAATTTAGACTTACTAAAAATGAGAGTAAAAAAAACAATCAAAACTACGCTAATACAAATAAAGATGAATTGACTAAAAATCAGAACGAAAATAAAACAAATTTGACAAAAAGAAGTGTTTCTAATTTATTGCCAAATAATTCAAGGACGTGGGATTTTTATCAGAAAAGAAATGGAGATTTGAATGATTTAATATTGAACAAAAATTCAACTAATGATTCCTTTGACAAATTGGCCAAAAATTTGGATAATATTCAACAAGAGGTTAATGTTGAAGATAAAATTGCTCCTTCCTCGGATTTTGAAGATCATGAAGAGACCGATCATGAAGAGTACGAGTATGAAACTATAAAAATATACTCTTCATCTGATACCGATAATTATCGGGAAAATTCAAATTTTACTGACCATGATAAAAATGAAAATACTTTAGATGAACGAAAACGTACTAAAAATTCCAGAGAAATTTTAGAGGGCATTACCAAAAGAGTGATAATAGCTGATACGCAAAATATGAAAAAATTAAGTAATCAAGAATTTTTCCGAAGATATAACACAATGGAAATGGATTCAGATGAAAAGGGACACTTTATAGAACCTCCCGATTTGAAATCAAATAATGACAATTTTAAATTCAGACGAATGATTCAAAATAAAAAGACAACAGAATACGAATATAATCAACTTTTAGAATGCTTAAGTAAATTTTTTAATTTTAATCTTTTTTTTTGTTTGTTTTTTTTTTCTAAAGATTTTTAGTTATTAGAGGATTGGATTTGCACAATCATTATGAAAAATTATTACCAAAAAGCTTGTCCTCAAAAGCTGAATCGTTTATTCCAATTCCATTTTTTAAGGATTTTTTGGTTGTTCATCCATACAATTCAAAAATGTCATCACGTCAAATGACCAATTTAGACCTAAGAGGCTCACATAAACTTTCAAATAATCCCATGAAATCAAATAAGGAATCGGTTGCAAGCAATATTAATGAAAATTTGCCTAATTTCAATCTTAAATCAATAAGTAATTTGTATCCAATTCGGAAAATTAATAATAGAAATTTAAGAAGGCGTTATCAAATTGGAAATGAATATTCGAAAATAACTGACATGGAGTTGAATCATCTATTTTTAATCAATAAATGTAAGTTTATATTTTTCAAAGGGTGGCTTTGTAAATTTAAGAGGTAAAAAAGTGTGTAATCAACAAATAGAAATACTTTATTAAAAAAATCAAGTTTCCAACCAACTAAGAAAGATTAAATGTTTACAATAATACACTTGTCTTGTTTCCTCTAAAAAAAGCTATTCGACGCTTATTTATAATAAAATTAAGGCAAAGAAATTGAAGACTATGATAGGTGGTAATTTATCCAAATCTAATAATTTTCCCTTTGAGATGAAATTTTTACTCTCTTACAATAAATTAAAAGGTTTCTTGAATAATAAGTATTTATTTTTAAACCAGTCATAAAATAAAAGTTCCTTACTTTGATTATATAATATAAAATATTTGGATTTAAAATAATTTAAAACTTGGAGGATTTTATTCTTTCTTTTTTAAAAAAGAACACTTTAAGTACCTCTTTCAAAAAGTCTAAAAATTTTAATTAATCAACTATTTTAATTTAAGTACTAATATCATATGATACGCAAAATTTTAACCAGTTCTATTCAACAATTAATAGGAATTTCAAGAGTTATATTAATCGTTTACATTCTAGAATTCCTCCTAGAATAATTCCATTAATATGGAATGATCCAGTGATGCAAAAGCTTGCATTAATAATAAGCTCGTCTAAAAAATTTAAGCATAAAATTGACAACGTAGAACTTGAAAGAAAAGAACCACAATTACACAAAATTTTGTACGATGAACCTAAATTAGATACGGAAAACCAACGTGAAATTAGCTACCAACGAAGAAGGTAATTAAAAAAATCAATAAACTTAAGAAAATTTACATTTTCTTTAATAATCTTGCTTAAGATTTTATCAAATTCGAAAGCAAGTTAATCCGTTGCCTACACAAGATTCAAAAAAAACAATATTTAACAGTTGGCCAGTATTTAAATCAGAAGATACACCCAAAAACAAGGTGCTCAAAAGGCGTCTTTATCATCAACTTTTAACAATGAAACATGATTATATGAAATTGCAATGGAAATATATGGTTAATCGGAATTCTGAACCCAAAAATGCAAAAACATTTTTACCACCATTAAGTTTTAAAGCGCATCTTTTCTATCCATCAAATTAAAATTAAATTTATTTTGTAACTGTTGTAACTGATTGTATATTTCAAATAAAATTATTCTTGTTAATATTTTCTATTTTAAATCTAATAATAATGGTTAATTCTTATTTTTCTATTCTTAATTATCAATCAAAAAAGTTTACTTAAAATTTATTTTTCTTATGTTATCCAAGTTATTCAAAAAAGATTATCTAAAATCTATAACTAAAATTGGGTGCACTATAGTATCTCCCCCATAACAAAAAGTGGTCAAACTATAAATCAGCTTGTAGATCTCGACAAGCTGATCACGAATATAATATTTTTCATTTGCACCGATGTTCCTTTCGGAAGTTGTGAGTCTTTAAAGCTGCGAAAATAGCATTTTAATAACTTTTAAAAACAAGAAATTTTTTAAACTTTTTATACTCACTTAATTTTTTGAAAATATTTTCAATGACAAAAATAAATTAAAGAATTCTAACCATAAAATTAGCCATATTTTGGTTATACTTAGCTAATTTTAAAAGTAATTTTTTTTTTATTTTATATTTATTAGAACAACGCTA
>NTPY01000939.1:882239-933922 GCA_002922825.1 Brachionus calyciflorus
CGTAAATCCTTGCTTATAAGCGACTAAAGATCGCCTCTTAGAAAGGAAAAATAGTACTCTAATAAAATTAATTTAATATCTTATTATGACATTCCTGGTAAAGTATAGTGTGGTCTATAAAAATATAACACAATTAAATTTTTTCTGATGACTGTGCTCCTGAAAAAAGGGGGCCTGGGGGTGCGCTTATAAACAAGGTTTTACGGTATGTTTTTTTGTATGATATTTTTAAAATCAAATATCTGAATAAAATTAAAAATTCTAAAAAAAATTTTTTAAGAATCCCAATTACAAAAAGTTGGATAAATTTGTTTTGAGAAAATTTATAAATGAAATTCAGAAAGAAAATCAACTCGAATTTGAGAGAAAAAATCGAGTTTACAATGTCGAAGAGGAAACTGACTGTGAATTGTTCAAACAACTTCAAAAAGAAGACTGGATTTCTCAGATCATTAAAGACGAGCTGAAAAATTTAAAAGATTATTTGACCTACATACTCAAATCGCTCAAAACAGTTAAATCAGTTACTTTTTATGAAAAACTGTGCAATTATCTAAAACTACTTTTCGAGTAATTTAGTTCAGAAAAAAAATTATTTTAACCTCTTTATATCTTTCTTTAAAAAAAATAGTGAATTTAAATTGGTCAATTCAAATTGGGAAATTGAAATAGTAAATGGACTTATTAATAATAACATCGACACGAAGGTTAATGATCAATTGAGGTGTATTGATATGGAAAATTTAGAAAAATACTTAGCAACTACTAAAAATAAGCAAATTAGAGAAGATATTTTGAGTGAACTACTCAGATCAGCGACCCTTGAAAAAAATAGACCTCATACTCTTTCGAAAGCTCGATCAATTTTAGAGAAAATAGTTTCCACTTCGGACTTGGATGCTCTCATTGATTTCTATGCATCAAAAAATTTTAAAATAAACTGGTCTGACGCTTTGAATTATTACAAAACAAGACCAGATATTACTCTAGACGAATTTAGGGAGATAAAAGGCTCAGGTGTTATCTTAAGAGATATAAAATCCGCAATTCGATCAGATAATAGCTCGAAAAAAACAATTAATAGCAAGAAAAAAAAAGAAAAAACAAATAAAAAAATAGGAGAGTCTGTAGAGAAGACTGAAAAGAAAAAAGTAAAAAAAGTCAATAAACCTGTACAACCTGAGATAATTCAAGAGAAAACAGAAATTGGTAAAATTTAACTTAAAAATCACAAAAAGAAATATATTAATTAGAATTTTTCAATTTTTAGATTTAAAATCGAATGTTAAAAGTCCAAAAAAAACTTTAAAATCCGATAACATTGAATCTCAATTTCATCTAGATAAAAATAATATAGAGCCTAAAGAAGAATTAAAAACTGAATTTAGACTTACTAAAAATGAGAGTAAAAAAAACAATCAAAACTACGCTAATACAGATAAAGATGAATTGACTAAAAATCAGAACGAAAATAAAACAAATTCGACAAAAAGAAGTGTTTCTAATTTATTGCCAAATAATTCAAGGACGTGGGATTTTTATCAGAAAAGAAATGGAGATTTAAATGATTTAATATTGAACAAAAATTCAACAAATGATTCCTTTAACAAATTGACCAAGAATTTGGATAATATTCAACAAGAGGTTAATGTTGAAGATAAAATTGCTCCTTGCTCGGATTTTGAAGATCATGAAGAGACCGATCATGAAGAGTACGAGTATGAAACTATAAAAATATACTCTTCATCTGATACCGATAATTATCGGGAAAATTCAAATTTTACTGACCATGATAAAAATGAAAATACTTTAGATGAACGAAAACGTACTAAAAATTCCAGAGAAATTTTAGAGGGCATTACCAAAAGAGTGATAATAGCTGATACGCAAAATATGAAAAAATTAAGTAATCAAGAATTTTTACGAAGATATAACACAATGGAAATGGATTCAGATGAAAAGGGACACTTTATAGAACCTCCCGATTTGAAATCAAATAATGACAATTTTAAATTCAGACGAATGATTCAAAATAAAAAGACAACAGAATATGAATATAATCAACTTTTAGAATGCTTAAGTAAATTTTTTAATTTTAATCTTTTTTTTTGTTTGTTTTTTTTTTCTAAAGATTTTTAGTTATTAGAGGATTGGATTTGCACAATCATTATGAAAAATTATTACCAAAAAGCCTGTCCTCAAAAGCTGAATCGTTTATTCCAATTCCATTTTTTAGGGATTTTTTGGTTGTTCATCCATACAATTCAAAAACGTCATCACGTCAAATGACCAATTTAGACCTAAGAGGCTCACATAAACTGTCAAATAATCCCATGAAATCAAATAAGGAATCGGTTGCAAACAATATTAATGAAAATTTGCCTAATTTCAATCTTAAATCAATAAGTAATTTGTATCCAATTCGGAAAATTAATAATAGAAATTTAAGAAGGCGTTATCAAATTGGAAATGAATATTCGAAAATAACTGACATGGAGTTAAATCATCTATTTTTAATCAATAAATGTAAGTTTTCAAAGGGTGGCTTTGTAAATTTAAGAGGTAAAAAAGTGTGTAATTAACAAATAGAAATATTTTATTAAAAAAATCAAGTTTCCAACCAAATTAAAAGGTTTCTTGAATAATAAGTATTTATTTTCAAACCAGTCATAAAATAAAAGTTCCTTACTTAGATTATGTAACATAAAATATTTGGATTTAAAATAATTTAAAACTTGGAGGATTTTATTCTTTCTTTTTTAAAAAAGAACACTTTAAGTACCTCTTTCAAAAAGTCTAAAAATTTCAATTAATCAACTATTTTAATTTAAGTACTAATATCATATGATACGCAAAATTTTAACCAATTCTATTCAACAATTAATAGGAATTTCAAGTGTTATTTTAATCGTTTACATTCTAGAATTCCTCCTAGAATAGTTCCATTAATATGGAATGATCCAGTGATGCAAAAGCTTGCATTAATAATAAGCTCGTCTAAAAAATTTAAGCATAAAATTGACAACGTAGACCTTGAAAGAAAAGAACCACAATTGCACAAAATTTTGTACGATGAACCTAAATTAGATACGGAAAACCAACGTGAAATTAGCTACCAACGAAGAAGGTAATTAAAAAAATTAAATAAACTTAAGAAAATTTAGATTTTCTATAATTATCTTGCATTAGATTTTATCAAATTCGAAAGCAAGTTAATCCGTTACCTAAACAAGAATCAAAAAAAACAATATTTAACAGTTGGCCAGTGTTTAAATCAGAAGATACGCCGAAAAACAAGGTACTCAAAAGACGTCTTTATCAACAACTTTTAACAATGAAACATGATTATATGAAATTGCAATGGAAATATATGGTTAATCGGAATTCTGAACCAAAAAATACCAAAACATTTTTACCTCCACTAAGTTTTAAAGCGCATCTTTTCTATCCATCAAATTCAAATTAAATGTATTTTGTAACTGTTGTAACTGATTGTATATTTCAAATAAAATTATTCTTGTAAATATTTTCTATTTTAAATCTAATAATAACAGTTAATTCTTATTTTTCTATTCTTAATTATCAATCAAATCAACTAAGTTTACTCAAAATTTATTTTTCTTATGTAATCCAAGTCATTTAAAACGATTATCTAAAAGCTATAACTAAAATTAACTGACGACTTTGACCTCTAATCAATTCTTTTCCTTAAAAAATAATGACTAAAACTTTATAATCATTTTTATTTTTTTGACATTAAAGTGAGAAAAGTATTTTAAAATATTTTTATTTAATTGTGAAATAAAAAATTTTAGAAATACATTTACAAGATTAAATTTTAAAATGTCTTTTTCAAAACTGTTTTAAGTCAGTGATTGGCTAGAATTTAATTTTACATATTCTTATAGAATTAAAATGAGTTCCCGTCTTGTTTAGTATATTCCTTAACATATTTTCAATCAATTTTTCTCATAGATACGTTTCTTGTGAAATTAGCTATTGTGTGAGTATTCGTATTAAGGAAAATAAAGTAGTTAAAAAGCTAGAAAACATAAACTGATGCCCATATAATTTTTTGAAAGCAGGAATGGATAAAAAAATTTAATGAAAATTTATCTAAAAGTATAAAAACATGTAAAGATCAGACAAAAGTAAAATTGTTTAAATCTTGAATACTACTGCATCTAAATTTACCGCAATTCAAAACTTTTTCAAATAAACTTCATAAACGCCCAGGGAATAAGCTACCGTCGATTTCTCCTGATTTTAAAGAATTGTAAATTACAGGGAAGTACTATCTCACAGCTAACAATCAAGCTTTTTTTCTCGTTCTTTGATTTTTCTATCACTAAAAACTTTAAAAAAAAATTTTTAGAAAGCGCCTAATTTGAAAAAATGTACAGCTATAAAACCATTAATTGTTTATAACATTTTACCAATTAAAAAAAAAATACTAGTTTAATTACATCTGATCAAAACGGTTTTCTTAATGTTATCGTTAAACTGTTCCTCGAATACAAAAATTTCCTACATCACCAAAATTATCAAAATATTAATAAAGATTTTTAGATATAACTCTTGGACAAAACATCATAAAAAAAATATTACTACAGCTTTTAAAAGCCCATTTTATTAGCTATTCAACGGTGTATAAAAATTAATTTTTCAAGTTCATTTAGGACATTTAGCATTTAAATTAGGGGTCAAGTTAATATAATTTATACAAAGGTGACACATAGGAGGTAGTTACTCTTTACTTTTTTTTGAACATAAAGGTTCTTTGAACAAACGTATAAAATTTCAAAAGATTCTGATTTATAGAAAATATTTTATCAAATAAAATAATATAAAAGCGACAACCTTTATTGAACACCCGTTATTTGAAAATTCAGAAATATTCATGAAAAAAAAAATGAATTTTGAGGATGAACGTTCATGAACTTTCATGAATAAATTTGAAGCGAAATGAATATTCATTTTTAGGAACATGTGAATGACCAGGATAGTACTTAGTTTTTTTATTTATCAATGGGGCCAACTAACTTTGTAAAAACTGAGGGCAGCACTCAAAAGATATTATACAAACTGTATCAATTTTAATAAAAAGATCGTTTTAATAATTTAATAAATAACCGTAACCGTAATTCAGGTTAATTAGACTTAACTCACACAAATTTCTTGTTCATAAATTAAAAATTGTGAATTTGGTCTGAATTTTTTTTTTTAAAAATTAGTTTTATATGCTTTAATTTGTATTGAAAAGTAATTTATTGTATTCATGATCGATAGCCGATTGGCCTAATTTCTTTATGAAACGGTTTAATTCTAGATTCATAATCAAGAATTTATCTTATCTTATGATACTTTTCGAAAAAGCTAAAAAAAGTATACATAAATTTGAAATTTTGAATTTGAAAGAACATTTGCAATTTGCTTAAAGGTTTTAAATAGAGATTTCAAATGCACAAAATCATTTTTTGAGTGCAATTTTTTAGTTATATTTTGTTCGATTTGAAATTATAATGTTGACGTGTTATATTCAAAAAAATTTTTTTTCTTCTTTTTGAATTTTTTATTTTTGAAAAATACTAAAAGATTTTTTTATTTTTCTTCCGACAGCAAACACGTAAAGAGAATCCTACTGTTTGTCGTTTATTTATATCTAATCAAAATTATCAAAAATGCACGCACCAAATCAACCGATATCAAATCCAAATCAACAGCAAGGTGATATGATGGCTATGCAACAACCACCAACACAATTTAATCGTCCACAAATGAATCCAGCTTTTATGCCACCAACACAGCCATCTGCATTTCAAAGATCAACACAACCTAATATACCGCAAAATCCTTTACAACCCCCCCAATCTAATACGGCTTTGATACGACCGCCAAACGATTTATCTCAGCAAATTTCTAATTTATCTTTAAATCAGCCTCAAAATAGGGCTTCTCCGAGCTTTTATAATTCTCAATCGTTAAATCAACCTCCTAATCTTAGTCATCCAACTTTAATTAGACCGCCTTCTACAGGTCCCTTATCTCAACCCCAAATGGGATTCAACCAACAACAAACTCCGATATCTCAACCATTGCAACCCCCAAGCTTAAATCAGCCACCTCAACCTCAGATGGGGTTTGCCCAACCGCCACAACTAGGACAACCTACACAACAAAATTATGGTATCAATCAACAGCCAACAATAGGACCTCCTCTAATGAACTATCCTCCGCAACAAACGAATCTAGGCCAGCCTTTACAACCATCATTGGGATTAGGACAACCTCCGTCACAACCTCTATCTATGCCTTATCAATCAACACAACCCCAAATGCCAGGAATACCGAATCAACCACCGATTTCAGGAATGCCCAGTCAATATTCTGGACCAAGACCAATGGGAGGATTAAATCAACCACCTCCAATGGGAGGAATGAATCAACCACCACAAATGGGAGGAATGAATCAACCACCTCCAATGGGAGGAATGAATCAACCAACTCCAATGGGAGGAATGAATCAACCACCTCCAATGGGAGGAATGAATCAACCACCTCCAATGGGAGGAATGAATCAACCACCTCCAATGGGAGGAATAAATCAACCACCACAAATGGGAGGCTATCCACAGGCTATGATGCGACCACCGTTACCAGGACAACAGTTTAATCAACCTGGATATGGAGCTCCTCAACCTCAGCAACCAATGTACGATCAACAATCTCAATCATCGCAAAAAATGGATATGGATCAAATACCAAATCCAATTGAGGTAATGGAAGCAAATAACTCTAAATTCGGTGGTCAATATTTTGAGACCAACGAATCTGGTAAAATGCCACCTCTGATTCTAACTAATTTTGTTTGTAAAGACATGGGAAATTGTAATCCTAGTTTTATGCGTTCGACCATGTATTCAATCCCATCTAATACAGATTTGCTAAAGCAATCAAAGCTACCAATTGTTTTGAGTTTAACTCCATTTGCCGAATTAAAAAAAGAAGAACGTGAACCACCAGTAAGTGATTTAGGTGAATTGGGACCAGTCAGATGTAAACGATGCAAAGCCTACATGTCACCTTTTATGCAATTTATCGATAATGGTAAAAAATTTCAATGTGTATTTTGCGAAGATGTAACTCAAGTACCACAAGAATATTTTAATCACTTGGATCATATGGGAAAGAGAGTTGATACATACGAAAGAGCTGAATTATGTTGTGGCTCATATGAGTTCGTCGCTACTAAAGACTATTGTCGCAATCAAACCCTTCCTCAAACACCTGCTTTTATATTTATGATTGACGTGTCCATAAATAGTGTTCGTAGTGGTCTCTTACACGTTCTTTGTCCTTATATTAAAAATGTAATTTTACCAAATTTACCAAGAGACCTTCAAAATCCATTAACTAATAATCAATCTGAATCTGACATTAAAATCGGATTTGTCACATACGATAAAGAATTGCATTTTTATAATTTAAAGAGTAGTTTAGCAGCACCACAAATGATGATTGTAAGTGATATAGAAGAAGTATTTGTACCAATTTTAAATGGATTTTTAGTAAAGTTAAGTGAATCGCGAAGTGTTATTGAGAATTTATTGGACTCTTTGCCGAGTATGTTTCAAGAAAATAAGGAAACTGAGCTTGTTTTTGGTCCTGTTATTGAAGCTGGCATAGAAGCACTAAAATCAGCTGGTCTAGCTGGTAAATTATTTGTTTTCCATACTAATTTACCAAATTGTCTAGCACCTGGTCAATTAAAAATGAGAGATGATAAAAAGCTACTCGGTACAGATAAAGAAAAAGTATTGTTGTCACCTCAAAATGACTATTATGCTCAATTGGGTAAAAAATGCGTTGAAAATGGTTGTTCTGTTGACTTATTTCTAATGCCTAATCAATATTGTGACTTAGCTACTTTGAGTGATTTAACACGTAAAACAAGTGGTCAAATTTATAAGTATGACTTTTTCATGGCTGATTCACATGGTGAGCGTCTATGTGAAGATTTAAAATTTGCTATTGAATCTACAGTTGCTTTTGACGCGGTCATGAAAGTAAGAACTAGTACTGGTATAAAACCAGTTGATTATTTAGGTAATTTCAGTATGTATGGCAATGATATTGAACTAGCCGGTGTCAATAGACAAACATCATTAGCAGTTGAGCTTAAACATGAAGACAAACTGAATGAAAATTCTAAAGTTTATATTCAAGCTGCTTTGTTGTACACTAGTCTTTCAGGTCAACGTAGAATTCGAGTACATAATTTAAGTTTAAATGTATGTAATCAATATTCTCAAATGTATTCGTCTTGTGAATTAGATTGTTTAATTAACTATATGGCTAAATTAGCTTGTAGATCAATAACAGTTTCAACACCGAAATCTATTAGAGACAATTTAATATCACAAGTGTCGCATATATTAGCCACTTATCGTAAGAGTTGTACTAATTCACCAGCTAAGGGTCAATTCATTCTACCTGAAACTCTTAAATTATTGCCCGTTTTTTCGAACAGTTTACTCAAATCAGACGCCATTTCCGGATCACAATCAGTTACAACTGATGAGAGATCATATCTTATGTACCGTCTTATGTCTATGGATATTAAATCAACTTTTTGCTATTTCTACCCAAGACTTTTACCAGTCGTATGTGAATTTTTTTTTAACTATTTATAAATCTTTCAAATAAAAATTTTAATTTTTTAGCATGATTTGGACTCTTCGACAGAACTACCTTCGCCGGTTAGATGTATTTATGAAAGAATTAAAGATGACGGTATTTATTTACTTGAAAATGGTTTAGTTATGTATTTATGGATTGGTTCTAATGTTTCACAAAATCTAATTCAGAATTTATTCGGTGTTTCAGCTGTACAACAATTAAATGTTGAAAAAGTAAAACTTATTTTCTATACCTTTGTCAAATTTAAAATTCTATAACTTTAATCGTCTCAAAAAAATAACTTTTCTAGTTTAAAATGCGCTAGAATTTAGACATTCTGAAAAAAATATTTAAGGCGTGTTTTTGAGAGTAATCTACCGTAAACCTTTACCAAATACATTTAAGCAGTGCTTCTATGATATCATGAATTTTCGATATTATGCCTAAATTGTGGCTAATTTACGATATCTTACTTCATCTTAAGTTAAAAACGCTAATTTAAAAAACTTAATTTTTGCTAAAATATCGGTATTTATAGGAATTAATCCATAATTAAGGCAAAATATGTTTCCTTATAAAAATAATTTTCCATATATTTTTCAAATTTTTTTCCCCGAAAAATTTTTGTAAATTTTCTTTTATCAAATTTTGCGATACACTTATTTCAATCCCCCAGTATAAAAAATTTACAATCTCTTTAAACAGAGCATACACATAACCAAAAAATTTTTAGTTTACCTTTTTTTGTAATCTAGAAACTTTATTCTAATACTTGAAATTTCTTTCTTTAAAGTTTACTTACTATTAAATAAAATATTTAACGGACAAATTCTTCAATTCACCTTAAAATAAGAAACGTGATGGTGCAAGCAATCAAATTCTTTTAAAATTTAGGTCTTAACCATTTTTAATTTATTTTGATTTTAAAAGGCTAAGATTCTTGAAATCGATACACAAATTTCAACAAATCTTCGATCAATTATCAAAATAATAAACGATCAACGTAAATCACATTTAAAAGTAAATTTTAATTTAAAAACAAAATTTTTTAAAACAACGATTAATTAAAATTTTTTTCTTAATATAGTTGATCGTATTGCGCCAAGGTGATAGTTTGGAATTCTTTTTCAAAAATTATTTGGTTGAAGACAAAGGAATAGCTCAAAATAATTTATCATATGTTGAATACTTATACCATTTGCACAGAGAAATAAAGACCATTTTAAGTTAATTTATTTTTATGATTGATTCGTTTCAATGGTCGATGGCACAAAATTATATTTAAATGAGCTGAAGAATGCTTTTTTATTTTGTTTTTTTTTAGTCTTTTAAAAAAATATATTTTTATTCTCGATAAAGTAACTTATAAGGATGTCTTTTAAATTGTTGAATTTCGATGCGTTTTTTTTTTGTTTAAAAAATAGACAAAGTTTGAATTAAATAAAAAAACTTAAAATTAGCAAATTTTAATTTTCAAAATTATTAACGATTCCAGAAAATTGAATAAACTTTTCCTCATTACAAAAAAAAAACACAAAGCGGAAAAACGATTAAAAAATAAAATTCTAAAAACCATCAACCATTTGGTTAAGAAATCTACTTATTTCTTGTAAATAATACTAAACAACAGAGCCCAGCAAATATTGACTCATTTTACATCAGAAATTTATTTGATTAAGAAAATTAGAGTTTTGTTCGAGTCACAAGTCTGCGCAAGAACCGGACTCGTAATTTTTTTCTCCATTAAAACTTTGTCTTTACTATAAAAAAAGAAAAATAACTTTTTTTAAAAATTATGATGTCATTTGCTCAGAATCTTTACACTATTCCTATCAATTAAGTAAAAAATAACAATATTAAAAAATTCGAATCGATTTTAAAGAAATACAACTATTTTGTTTGAAATTGAATTTTTTTGAAATAACGTAAATGCTCGATTTTTATGACATGTCATTATTAAATATAGTGACATGTAATTGTATAATCTTTTAAATGTTATAAAACCCTGTCATAAAAATCAAGCAATTACGTTAATATGACTAAAAAAATCGTTTTTTTTTTATTAGAAATAAAAATTTAATTTATTAAATAAATTTTTTGACATGTACTTGAATAATTTGAAAGGTACGAGTCTGACTTGAAGCCTTAAAAGACTGGTAGAGATTTGTTTTTGGGACTCGTAAACAGCTCTGAAGAAAACATAATAATTCGAATGGCGACAAGTTAGTTTAGCAATATTTTTTTAAGCACAATTTGCAATAGTAAATTCCATGATAGTAAATTTTGAAATAAATTGAAATTTTATTTCACCCTTTAAGAAAATTTCGTTGATATAGTTTAGTAAGTAAGAGAAAATGTTATGCCAAAAAAGTTTCGAATTAATAAAACAATTAGATTCGAATTTTAGTAATGCTCATGAATTGAGTCCATTTAACGAAGATAATGTTAGATACACGTTTGAAGAGTGTAAAACTTTATTTGCTCAAAATCAAATAGATGTTCAACCTGTTTTACAAGGTGACAATTCAAATTTACCAACAATTCAAATGAGACATGCTGCCTTACAACGTAATAAACGTTGTCTATTGACTTATGTTTATACAAGAATGAATTGGGTGGCTTCTCTTAGATTTGAACTAGCCACTGTTGTTGCCCCAAAACATATAAAAGCAAACATGTCTGACCTAGAAGTTGTTTGGTTTCAAAAATACTCAAAAACATTAGCTAATTATATGAAATCTCTTTCCCAAGCTACACAAACGAATTCAGGTTACATATATCCAATTGATTTAACTCAATATACAAAGCCACCTAAATCGTTGTTTATTCATGTTAGATGCCTTAAAGATTATGGTGAATTTGAGTTATCAGATGGTCATACAGTTTCTCTAGTCAAAGATAGTCAACATTATTTACTTGCTAGTGATGTTCAAGATTTGATAAAGCAAGGTATTTTAGAACATATTGATTAAATAAATGAATCTTAATAAAAAAAAATTTTTTTACCTCAATTTTTATCATTTTTCTTTTCTCTTAAATTTTGTATATTAAATAAATAAATAAATCATTTGAAACATTAAAAATAGTTATTTTACTATTGATATAAAAAATAAAAATTAAAAACGGTGTAATATCCGATTTTAAATGAATTTTTATAATATTGTTATTTTTAGATTTTATTTTTGCAGAATGGCAAAGCATCATCCAGATTTGATTTTTTGTCGAAAACAAGCCGGAGTGGCGATTGGTCGCTTATGTGAAAAATGTGATGGTAAATGTGTAATATGTGATTCTTATGTAAGACCATCAACTTTAGTAAGAATTTGTGATGAATGCAATTATGGATCATATCAAGGTCGATGTGTAATTTGTGGTGGACCTGGTATTTCAGATGCTTATTACTGTAGGGAATGTACTCTACTTGAGAAAGACGTATTTATTTTTGTTTATAAAATTAAATTTTCACTTTATCTAATCAATTAAAAGAGACTTTTATTAATTTAGACTAAAATTTTAGTTAAAAATATTTAAATTAATTTTGAAAATCTTGGAAAGAATATTAACACTTATAAGGCAAACAGATTTTTCGGAAGACGCGTTTAGGTAAAATAAATGGAAGAGTTTTTAGGCAGCAGCTTTTTCTGGTATCTGAGCTTGAAATTCAAACTAAATACTGAAAAACCATTTTCTTTAGAATACAATTAGAAATTTTTATGGATTAGAATACCGTATTTCCGTGTTTAAGAAGGCGTGCATTAAACTTTTTTTTTTAACATTGAGAGGTCTATGTAGGTGCATGCTCCCGAATTGGCAAATCGGGTTTTAATACACGCCTTCTTAAACACCGAAATACGGTACTTATTATTTGGTTAAGATTTGATGGTACTTTATCAATTTTTCAGCTCTAACAAAAATTTTTAATTATGAAAAAGAAACTTAAGAACTTTTGGTCTAAAATGTTATCAGTTTTGGAGCTTTTGAAAAAATTAAAATGTCTAAAATAATATTAATTAAAGTGAAGATTTATTTTCATTTAAAAATAATATATAAATAATTAAAATTTTTAGAGAGATGGATGTCCAAAAATAGTCAATTTGGGAAGTGCCAAAACAGATTTGTACTATGAACGGAAAAAATACGGTTTTAAAAAGACTAAATAGTTTTTTCTTAATTTTAAATTTTTTTTTAAAATGATCAATTTGTTTATTAATGTTAATGTAAAAATAAATAATTAAAAAATAATTTAAATTTGAGTCTCCAGAAGAGTCAATGCTGTTTTAATTGAATTGATTTTTGTTTGAAGTTTGTAAATAGGTTCCATTGAGCGACTTAATTCAGCTGCCTTTTTTCTTAAAATTGCTTCTTCTTTCAAACCTTGATCAATTGAATTACAAAGATTATCTATTGTTTCTTGACATGTTTGCATATTACACACACTTGCTGCTGATACCTGATTTAAAGATAATTGAAGTTGATTGTTAAGTTTATAAAAATCTTTTGCTATAAGACATGCTTCTTTCTCGATTTCCACTAAAGCTGTCGGGTTCAAATCAGGTAATTTTGTACTTTGTTTAGGAGATTCAGAAATTGAATTCTCGTTGCTCATTTTTGATTTCTAATTATTTTTTCTTATAATAAGAAGATAAAATTATAATTTTGAAATTTTAATGTTTCCAATAGAGAAAGAGGCAAAATAAGGATGACAGTCAATCAGCTATTTTTTAACAAACAGAAATTTTAACTATCATTTACTAAAGATTTTTATTTAAAATTGAAAAAAAACTGAGAAGAACTAACTTTAAAAAATATCTGAGGGTTGCAAGACCTTATAAAATTAACCAATTTAAAGACAAAATTGAGCCTTTTCCAAATAAAAATATTTTACAACGTTACATTTGCAGTAATTTTAAACAAAGTTTTTAAGCATTCATGTAAATTTAATATTTTCTTATTGCTAAAATTCAAATCATTTTTTTTTATTTTGAAATTTCTTATTCACAAAGCCATTTGATTTTGATAGATTTATTAAATAACGAAAAATGCTCATTAAAGTCAAGACATTAACTGGAAAAGAAGTAAAATTTTAATTCAACGAAAACAAAAAAACCCTAATCCTTAAATCATTTTTTAAAATGAAGATTGAAATTGATATTGAACCAACTGATAAAGTCGAACGAATTAAAGAAAGAGTTGAAGAAAAAGAAGGAATCCCTCCACCACAACAAAGATTAATCTTTTCTGGAAAGCAAATGTAATTTTTAAATTACACTCTGTAATCTTTAAATCAAATCTGAATTTGTAAATTTTTTAAGGAACGACGAAAAGACAGTTCAAGATTACAAAATTACTGGAGGTTCAGTTCTTCATTTAGTGTTGGCTTTAAGAGGCGGATATTAGATCCATTTAAATAATTTATTTATTCTTTCAATCGAATTTTTATTTTTTAAATGCAAACTAAAGCCTTGTTTGTAACTTATTAATTGTACTTAATTAAATTAAATAAACTAATTCAATTCTTTAATGACTTTTTTGCTAAGTAATAAAGTTTCATGTGTTTTTAATGAAATCAGAAGAATAATTTAAGATATTTCAAGGTTTACTGATCTTTTTAAAAAATTTTGAAATTAGGTTTTTAACTTAAAACAATCTTAAAATATCTTTTTCATGTTTTTTTCAATGTAATTTTTTATTTTTTAAATGAATTTTCAGTAACAGCCGTTAATCCGCACTTTTTGGGAGAAAAAACATGGTTCAAGTTAGTTTTGTTCGAACTTTATTTGCAAGAGAAATTCAAATCGTTTTAAAAAATTTATCAAGAGAGTTAACTCAATACTTATCCTTCAGTATTCTCAGAGCAATAAACGAGATTTAATTAAAATATTAGGGAAAGATTCAAAATATGGAAAATTCAAAATAAATTCAATTTAAGCAAAATTTTAGAAAATAAAAATATTGATCTTTGAAAAAATTTAAATGTTTAAAATATAAGGTTGATTTAACTTTTAGAGTCTTTTTTACTTACCTTTTTTAAAAGGTTTTTTACATTACTTAATGTTTAGTTATAGAGTAGAACTTGACGACAATAGCCATTTAGTTTTCGGTATAAACTTTTGCTGATGTCAAAGACTTAAATAACCATAATTTTCTCTTTTCTCTTTTTTACCTATAAAGCTAAAAACACTTATTATACCGTAAACTCGCGTAAAAAACCCCAGTGGTAAAAAGCGAAATTTCCCATGCATCTATTCTGTGTTTTGAATTTTTTTTCAAATACTTTTGATGCCGTATTAAAACCGAAATACCAGTTTTAATACCAAAAGACAATATTTTAAATAAAAAAATAAATCCCAAATTTTTATTAAAGAAATTCATTTCTGGTATAAATGCATGGATAAAAAGTAAAAATTTAGTTTTAGGTAGATTTTTTTTTCAATTTTCAAGTCAAATGATGATGTTGGATCGTTGAGGAAGAGATTATAATTCATAATTTTGAGTTGACTCCATTAGAAAGAAGAGAAATTACCTTATCTTAAATTTAAATTACTCATTAAATAATGTGGTGTTCCTTGAATTTCAGTGTACTAGACTCGGAAGTCATTTTCTTTTTGTATTTTCTTTTTGTATTTGCTTTTTATATTTTTATGGAACAACATCAAATGGTTCAATACACATCCAATTATTATACTCGTCTAGAAGCGATAGTGAAACAGTTAGCTACAATCTTAGTGATGAGGTGTTTTTAAATTTATTGGCTTTTTGAAAGGGTATATCAGTGACTTTACTGGTGCAGCTATTAAATTTAAAATTACTTCTCCAAGTTATTACTCCTAATGCTGCTTAATAACTTTAGATAACGAGTAAAATTCTGGTGTTTCAAAACTTCCATTTCTAAATCTTTTATTAAAATTCTTAAAGGAAAAAGTTGCCTGTAATATTTTTTTTGAGCATTTAGAAAGTTTACAAATTTAAATTATGAAAATCCAGATTTGTACGAACCAGTCTTTTTAATTTTTAAAATTTGTGTTTTTTTAAGATTAATTTTTTTTATCTAATCGAATTTGTTTACGAAATCAATCAGTTTAGTTGAAATTGGTCAAATAATTGACAATTTACTTTAGTTAAATATGTGAAATGCTGAAAAAAAAATAACCAGTTTCCTTTTTTTAATAATTTTCAAATAAATCACGAAAATCATTCTAAACTAATAAAATAGTCTATAAATTATTTTAAAATTAGTCAAGTTTTTATCTTTATGTTTCCTTCACTCTCTCGCTATTTCTCTTATCAATTTTTATAAAACAAAAAAAAGTATTAATATTTGTGATAAAATTAAGTTAAGAGAAAAAATGCATAAGATTTTTTTAATTTTAGTAATTTTGAATATAAACCAAGCTTTTCTTTGCCAAATAATAAAAATATTTGGTTCATTTCACTTTGTTGAACTTAAAGTCTTTCAACCTCAAGAAAGTATTGATAATTCAAATTTTGTTGAATCAAATGACTTTCTTATAAAAACTGAGGGTATTTAGAATAATAAAAAAACTTTTTATTTGATTTTTATTTATGTAATTTTTCTAAGACTGTAATGGATTCAAGGCACAAGGATCAAATGATTTTGGATCTGATAAGTCTCTAGAATCTAACCCAATTATATATGTTGATTTGCAGAATAATTTGTCTTTCTTGTTATCAATCAAGTTTGATATTTTGGACGAAATTGGTAAAATTTTTCAAGATTCAAGAAAATATGTCAAAATTAATTTGTTTCTTTAAGAACATATATCTGGATATGAAATAAAAATTATCAATCAAGAGAAAAGTATTTCCTGTATTCAAATAAATTTTTTGAAAAAGGATATTAATTTCAAAAAAGTAGTTTTCTTTATTTTAAAACTTAAAGCTTGCTATTGAAATAATTTTTTTAAAGATTAGCCTTGAGTTGATAATTAGAGATCCTATTTTTATTAGTACAAAAAGTCCTGATCTCGCGTTTTATTTTGGAAATATATCTTTTGGATTAATTGAAGAATCTCAAAGTCAAATGATCTCTCCTCGTAAATATTACAGTAATAAACGTATCGGAATAAATAAACTTGAAAATAGTATTGATGTTTCCAAATCACCATTCATTAATGAAAATGAATGTGATTTAGACTATGGAAAATACACTTGTGCAAAAAGATATTATTCTCAGAAAGGTGATTCTTACATCATTTTAGCACAAGGAATCACAGATCAATTTGAATCAATTATTGGAGAATTTTATGATTTTAAAAACAATATTAGTCAAAAAACTATTTTAAAATTTAATGAATCTTATTCAAACCAGTTAGTATTTAAGATTTTTCAAACAAATAGAGATTTTGTTTATTATGTAAGACCAGAAAAACTTAACAAATCAAGCCAGTGCTACCAAGATGGAATCGCAGAAAAGAAATTTTTTACTGCATTTTTTATTGAAAATAACCGAACAAAAAATTGTAGTTATTATTTTTCGGCTTATTTTAATCAATCAAATATTTTTGAAAAAATTAAACTAGAGGAGAATTTTCATAATAAAAAAATATTGGACTTAAATTCGGAGATAAACCTAATTCCAAACTTATGTAGTACATCAAACGAAACTCATTTAAATTTTAAATTTTTCGAAAATTCTAATTTTGCCAAGGTAGAACTATTTAATAGCAGTAGTTTTAGAATACGAATGTTTAAATTAACCGCAAATTGTAGAAAAAATAATAAATTTATCAATTCTGGTCTAAAAGAAATAAAAGTTGATCTCATTTATGATATAAATATAAATTATTTAAATTCAGAATTTTCCTTAAAAAATAATTTAATGTACAATATTAATGCTCAATTGAATTTATTGGAAATAATTTTTGAATTGAAAAGTGATCTGTGTCCAGAAAACACGTGTTTGGCTTATTCAAGTCATAAAAATAATTATGATTGCATAAAAATGGACAAATGTCAAAAGAAGTTATTTTTTTTCAAGATGAATGACATGTTGAGTTATAAGTGTTCAACTCAAAATGATTTATTCGACTTGATTATCAAAGCTAATTTAAATAATACTTATTCTCATGAGTATTTTTCGCCCGAAAATTCTGCCTTTTACCATGCTAATGTGCCGCGTATATTCAAAACACAAAATATAAAATTACCATTCGGCTTTTTTGAATGTGAAAATTCAATTGATAAATCAGTTTTAATATTTTCTTCCGTGTTTCTTATTGGAATTACCATATTCTTTATATTTATAACAGCATTATTTTTGAAATATAAAAATTTAAAAAGAAAAATAAAAGGCTCATTTAATTCAAAATTAATTGTTATTTATTCGTCAACAAAAAGCGCTATTAATATGGATCAGATTTGTGAATCATTCCGATCACTTCTAAAGGTTTGATATTTTATTTAGTTTTTTTTAAGGAAGAAAAAAAATAAATTTTTAATTTGAAGGAAAGTTTTGAACAACTGAATATAGAAATTATCAAAAGAGATACTAATTTAAATGATCGCCAAACTTTATTGGAAAATTCAGTTTTAATTTTGTATGTTTGCTGTATGAATGAATTTAATTCTAAATTTGAAAGCATAAAAATTGGTCAAAATATCTATGACGATGAGTTTAATCGGCTAAATTTTGTAGATCGTTTTAAATCAAAAGTAAGCAAAGTATTATTATTTGATAAGTCCAAAGTGGTACTACTAAAGGATAAAGAAACAATAAAAAATAATTTAATACTACCAAAGGATATTAAAAATTTGCTATACAAGTTAAAAAATTCAAAAAATAACAAAAGAGAGAATTTGATTGAGAAATTAATTTTAACGAAAATAGAGAAAGAATTAGTTAATAAATTGAACCGATTATTAAACAATTTTAAATATGAGGAAAATTTACTAATACCTAAACTCGACATTTTTTATGGATGGAAGAATGAATAATTTTAAAAATTTAAAAAAGAATTTAATCTCAAATTATATTGTCTCAATTGAACAAAATTTCGGTAAATTTTATTGAATTGTTTTTATTTTTTCAATTAGTTTGCTTATGTATAATAATTAGTTTTTAAGCGAATAAATTTTTATTAAAAGGAAGAAAATTTTTTTAAGTAGTAAAAATTAAAAGTATAGGATATTTTTACTTGGTTCGACATATAATAAGTTTAAAGTTTTTTTATACTTTTAATACCAAACAAAAATGAATGGATATTTGAAAGACTTTAATTTGTTAGGGATTTTTTTAAGCATTCATTTAATGTTTTTTTTCATAATTATATTTTTAACGGGGAATTCTAGTTCAATTCAAATTATTTGAAAAAAAAATGCACTATTATTTGTATTAAATCTGATTTTTAAGCAATTATTTTTTAATCTTTAGAATGGTCGTATATTTTTGAAATAAAATAAACATTAAATTAGTCAAATCCATTTTATTTAACTAAGGAGTCAATTTGACACCGCATGTCCTTAACGGTATGAAAAATATCGGACTTTTCGAGTGTTAAAAACCCATGGATCCACAATCAGATTGTTCATAGGGTCTATACTCCTTTATGAACTTAATAACAACCAGTTTATTTAAATAAATAATATAAAGATTAGACTTGTTCCACATACTCCATGTACCTTATGGATTTATGAAATAATTTAGACTAAATCTAAATAAAAATGGGATTCAATCAAAAAAATCTAAAATCAGACATATTTACTTTTTTGACGAGGCGAATGCCGAGTCATTGGGTAAGGCATAATTTTGAAATTTTAAATAATAAAGTATATAAGATACATGGATTATGTGGGGTAAAGAATTTAAAATGATCACTTTCTTATAATTCATATAAGGAAAATTCATAAAGGACATGCACATAATTAAGAAGCTGATTGTCAATAGGTCTAAAAACCTTGGTGTTATTTGAAAATCCTTAACAAATTTTTATGCAATAATTATTTTTTTTAAATAATAGCGCCTTGTATAATATTTGAATAATTAATCTTTATCATGTAAAAATAAGGGGTTCCTAAAAATTCCATAATGATAAATGAATTCAAATGGTTAAATAAAAATAATCCTCAATAAACATATACGGTATATGTTTATTGAGGATTATTTTTATTTGAATTCATTCGAAATTTAAAGGTTTTAAATTTCGAAGATTTTTGCATATTAAAAAAAATTTTCATTCTGTATAATCAAAGTTTTACTGTAGTTGCTTCCCATAAAAAAAATTTAGGTTTCGACCGATTTATTATAAAAAATTTACTTAAAAGCTTAGGATACGTAGGAAAATCCGATAAGCAAACAAATTATTAAATATTAAAAAAATATACATTTTCGATAAATATTTAAAAAAAAGATTTTTTAAATATTAATTCAAGTAGTATTATAGACAACACATCTATCAATTTTCAGTCATTTACTTGATGTTGATTTTTTAGAAAAACTCAACAATTCTGTCTTTTTGAAATTATCATTCCAATCTTTTATTTTATTATTTTGTTGAGCTTTCTTAAAACAAATAAAAAGGTTTTGTTAAATTCTAATGAATTTCTAAAGGTTGTTTTTAATATTTTTTTTAAAACTTATAAAAAATATATTTTTAAGTAAAATTTCAACATATCAAATTTTCAAGTACACTTAACCTGAGACCATATTCAAAATAATTTTTTGAAAAACAAAAGAAAAAATTCATTTTAATTTTTTTTTAGAAAAAAAAATAAAATTTTAAATAAATAAAAAATTTTAATTTAAAAAAAAAATAAAATTGAACTTCGTTGATTTTTTAAGAAAAAGAGAACAAAATCTGCTACTAATCTAAGTTTGTGAGCGGCCTTTTTTTAAAAGCTTTTAATATAAATGTGCAGAGCCTTTATTCATTGAACTCGCTATTGATTGACGATCTTCATCAGTTATTTTTTTTCGAACAATAGTAGAGCTGATATTAGGAAGTGGTGGTGCTGGCGGCGCCGTATACTGTACTTCTTTAATAATAGTCACTTCAGACTCTCGTTTAACATGTTTTAAATTTTCATTTTTATTAAAACTTTGAATTTGATCTAAAAAATTTTTGTTTAATTCACTAAAATTTAATTTATCTGTTTCGGGCTCCAATTTGTCTAATTTTTTAATATAATCATTCAAGTCTTCAGGTGAATCTAATTGATTATTAGTACTTATACTTATTGCATCTGGTTGAATATTAATTTCATGTGATGATAGAAAGTCTTCGTTTTCGTGTTTTTTAGTGTAAGAATCAAAACGTGTAGCGCTCTCTTTTGAATCAATTGAACTCCTTTTTAAAGATTGTTGAAACTGTAATGGAGGTGGTAGTCTTGGAACTTCAAAATCCTCGATTTTCTCATCATAATGAACATCAATAACACTTATATTAGACTTGTCAATTACTTCGGTTTTAACTGCTAGTATTTCGTCAGTATCAGGGTCTTTTACAACTTTTTTTATTAAATTTGTTTCAGTAATGTTATGCTGATCGAATTTTTTATAAACCGGTTTTTTCTTTACAGGTTTTTCGTCAAATATACCCGATTTACTTCTTATATTTGTCAATAATAGCCTTTCATATGCATTCAAAAATCCATCATTAAAACTCGAATATTTCCAATCGTATTTAGAATCGTATTTCCAATCATTCTCTGAATAAGAATTAGTCATTTTTTTCAATCCTTCCCAATCTATAGTTTCAATTTCATTAGCTGTTTGCCATTCGACCCGATCTCCTTTATCCCTAAATGTATTTTCATAGGCATAATTTATCCTAGCTAATGGTTGAGTATGAGATCGTTCATATTTTTTTCTTATATTTCTATTAGGACTTGCCAAATTAAATTCTTTAACAGTCTCGTATTTAATTGGAGTAGCTGGTCGCTGATCGGCATGGCTAATTATTTCAAAAACAGGCTTATTTAAAGAACCACTATAAGCATATTTATGTTCTTGAGTTATTTTTGGAGCCATTGTTGAATAACGCAAAGTGTACTCTTCATCCGGTTTGAGCGATGGTTTTTCGATGTTTAAGTGAAGTTCGAATGTTGATAATTTAGGTTTAGATGTTGAGTAAATAGATCGTACATCATCGACCATCACAGTTTCTTCAGGGTGAAGTTTAATGTCAGTGTAATGAGAAGCATTAAATTTTTGTTGATCAGTATAATACAAATCGGTTTGATCAGATAATATAATTTCTCGCTTTTTTAAGAAAAAAAGTTTATTTAAGCCAAACATTACAGGTAATTTTTAAGGTAAAAATTTTGAAAAATTTTTTAGAAATAAAATTTTTTAAAAAAAAAACATACTTCTTTAAACTTTCTTTTTTTTACATAACGAGCTCGACAACAGTAGCGTATAAGACATAAAACAGCGAGTAATTCAACAAGTATAAATCCGACCATACCCCATATTATTAATTGAGTTGGAACGCTTGAAATTATAACAAAAAAAAAACATAAATAATTTCAGGTTGTTTTTTTTTTAAGTTTTTTTTATTTTGATTACTTTGATTGAATAGAAGTATCTGCTTTTGATTCTGTTTGTGGAATATTCCATACTGGACCTGGTCCACCTGGAGTCATCAAAGGATTTGGACTCTCCATTTTTTCCTTTTATTAAATTATTTAAACCAATACTTCTATTCTTAACATATTAACTTGTTAATACTTATTTTCTATGAAAAAAAATAAAAATTTTTATATAATTTTATTTTTGTTTTAAATTTTCAAAAAAATAAAAATACTCCCTATTGTATGAAAACCGGATAATTTATAAAATAAAATTATTTCGCAATTAAAAGAAATTAATGCTCATTATAAATTGAACTTGATTGAAGTCTGTTTCGCCTCTGAAGTTTAAGATTTTGACTTATGAAGCCGTAAATAAAAATATCAGTTGCCTTTTATAACTTAAGTATCTCTTCAAGAATTAAATATTTGAAAAATAAAAAGCTTTACTCGATACCTCATTATGAAAAAAGACAATTGGATCGTTTTTTTTAAATACGAGAAATAACTGAAAATTCTGTTTTAATGTTTTGTAAATTCCAATTTTTAGCCAATTCGCAATTTAGAAATTTTCGTTATTTTGATTTCATTCCCTTTGATTTCAAACGATTTACGTAGGTGAATAATGTTTTGTTTTGAGTAAATTTTTTAATTTAAAAAAAATTATTCCTTTTTACTCTATAAACTACATCACCTTTGTAATCCTAAAAATTATATTGGTTTAAATTATACTCAATTTAATATCAAATTTCGAACTTGCTTAAGCTTATGTCTAGAAATTTTTTTCTCTACTTAAGTCGCATTCGGAAGTGATCCTAACGATTTTCACACGACTATGTACCGAGGCCTGTTAACTTAATTCAATAATTTTGTAAAAGATAAAACCCTTTTATAAATCTATTTTTTAATTGGAGAAAATCATGTTAAAACTAAAACTTGAAAAGTTTTGATCCTAAATCACTCTCGAAGAGAAATAAATTTCTTTGGCATAAGCTATTTAAATTAGTATATATCAAAGATTGCCTTAAATTTGTAAGGCTAATTCATCTTAAAGTTAAACTTTATGATGTTTATAATTAAAGTGGTAAATTTTGGTTATAAAAATTAAAATAAGTTTTTAAGGATTTATCGCTCAGAAAATCCGGTAGAGTCCCTCTAAAAAATACAAACAAAAAAAGAAAATAAAGAGCTACTGTATTATCTTGCTACAAAGTGCATCCACCTAAATCCAAGTATTCGAGTATTATGCAATTTTTCAACAAATCAAAATAGTATATTACTAGAATACTCGAATTTAGGTTCATGTATTTACAGTATCATAAAAAAAAATTCCGTTTTTAACAAAATTTCACAAAATTTCTCGATTTCCTTTTATTTTATTATTCTTAAATGATATTATCCTTGGAAAAAATTCAATTAAACTCAAGGTTAAAAACTTTTAAATCATAATTTGTTGATTTTTTACACGATTTTAAAATAATTTTAGATATTCGGATAATCTTTAGTAAATCTTTTTTTTGTAACAAGAATAATACGAATTAAAAATTGAATCTCTCAATAACAAAGTTAACAAGATTTTTTTTTAAAAAAAAAGAATTTTAAACTCAGAATATAAAAAAATTTAAAATAGGTGTTAAATTTCGAAACAAATACAAAATTGAGTCCCAGCTCGAAAATATGTTACATAATATTTAAAACGAGAAACAAAATAAAAATAAAAGAACTGTTTTATTTTCATTATTTTTATGTCATTGAAAAAAGATTTAAGATTACTTAACTCTGAAATTTACGTTTTTTTTTCTTTCTCTAAATATTGGAAATTTATAAATTATGCTTTCTTTGCCTACTTACTCCTTCCAAATTAAAAAAAAAATCAATATTTTTTAATTGTCGTTAAATCTTTAGAAATCTTAAAAAATTAGAGCCCAGTTTGTCGATGACGAAATTTTTTAAAGAATCTTGTTTATTATCCGAACACACAATTTCGTAACCATCTAAAACGGGGTCATGCCAAATTAAAAAAGAAATATACAATTGAGAACACTTTTAACAAATTAATTAAATTTGTTGTTTTTTGTGTAGTAAAGAAACCGTAAAACTAGTATTTTTTTTGAATAGCTTTAAGGCTCTTGAAAAAAAAAACAAAAAAGAATTTTTAATAGTGCCCTTAAAACTAAAACAAATCTGGCTTGTTTATTTGCTAATTTGTAGTTATCTATCAACCAGGTCAATCAAAGATTAGTCTCTTAATAAAAAATTAAAGTCTAGAATTATATATTTTTTTAAATTTTGAATCTTTAATTGAATGTTAATTTTGAACCAAAAAAAAATTTAATTTGATATCATTAATCTTATAAAATGATCTAAGCGTATTTTGTAATTTTAAATATTTGATTTAATAAAAAAAAAGAAAGGTAATATAAGTAGCTAAAAAACAATGGTTAAATTAGATAATTACTAAGTTCTAATTTTTCTAAGATAAATCTTATTTTGATTGTGACGGAACATGGATAAAATTCAGTAAAATAATTAAAAGATTATTCCAGGATCGATCCTTTTAATTGTGTTTCAGAAATTTTTCTTCATTATCCAATGTTTATCAAATACATAATAAAGTTTTTTTAGAGATGAAGACAGAGAAATGAAAAATTTATTTTGTTAAGCTTTAATTTAGTAAATAAAATATTTTGAGTACTTAATTTCTTAAATTTGCTTTTTTTATTTATTGATTTAAGACAAAGACCGTCAATCGACCACATAATATAGATTGCTTGTGTTAAAAAATAAAAAGAATCAAAAATTAAATATTATTAAATATAGAAAATTGAATAATAATTTTAAAGGAAAATTTTGGGCTAGTCAATTTTGAACCCACGTCTACTCACCAAAATTTACCATTAAAATTTGACGGTGTTCCTAAAAAACGTACCTTTATTCAATAAAAAAACACGGACCACTCTTAACAGATCCGGTCAGGCTTTAAATAACTGTGCCAAAACCAAATTTTACTAGCTTTCACTCAAGGCTTTTATCTAAGCGATCCGATACTTCCTTCGCCCTTCATACTCATCCAAAAAATATTAAAAAAAAAATAAGGTTTTTAGAACCCATACCTAAGGACTCGGAAAAAAACCCAGACTCGTTCCGACCACTTATTTTCATGTAGAAAATTTTCTAAGCTTTCACACAAAACCATGAACTATTAGTAACTAGAAAATTAGCGGTCTAATATGACTGAAGTTGTTTTAAGGTAAATAGGTTGACTTTTTCATTTTTATTTTCAGTATTGCTTGATAACACCCAAATTTGATACGTGGTGACATAAAAATCTACCCAAAAAATAACTTTAAATTTGAACACTATTAAATGAAACAACATAGTCTTGATGATTAAAGATCAATTTAGTAATCAGTGTATAATTTAAGAGAGAATAAACAGTCGTGTTTCAAAGAAAGGTCTATAATATGAAATTAAAAGCCTTTTTCGAAATAAAATATAAAAATTGTAGTTACGGAGCTTTAATTTTATCATTTTTGAATTTTAGCCTCAGACAATAAAACTTTTTTTATCATAATGGTTCAAAATAATTAACGAATTATTTTGAACCATTTTGGAAAGAAACGCATTAGTTTTAATTAAAAATAGAAATCATTGAGATAAGTTAACGCAGAGGGACGAAATTTAAAAGTACGACAGTTATTTGTAGCAGTATATTCAACGTGAATTTATTTTTAATAACGAATAAGAAGGTTGTAAAAATTAATTCCATACCTTATAAAATTTTAAAAGCTTAAATTTATATGTAAACTTTCAGTTTACGTGGTTTCATAATTGACCACAGTCCCGAAAAATTAAATTAAATCTTGTAGTTTTTTCAAAATAGCTTTATGATCGAAATCGTTTAATCTAATAAATTGATTAATTGAAATGCAATCTTTTCTCTTTTTTAGAAAAAAAATTAAATTAATTTTAAATTTTTTTTACTTATTTAAAGGACTAAAGAGCATATAAGAGAAAAGAAAAACATTCCATATTACGTAAACTTGTCCAAATTGTATTCATACAAAACTAATCAAACTTTAAAAATCTTTTTAAAACTTAATTTCTAAAGGAATTTTTTTTTCGATTTAAAAATTTAAAACCAAACAAGTGCTCGGTTGAAGGAAAAACTTCAAATTTAAAAATCGTTGGATTTTCTTCTTTTTCTTTTCTTTTTACAAATATCAGGATTCAAAATAAAAAAACAAAAACTTGAAATTTAAGAAAATTTATTTTTTAAAATATTCCTTGAAAAAAAAATTTTTACGAAAAAAAAAAATATTTAGAGTTGAGTTTTACAATAAATTAAAATGTAATTAAACGATTTAGGAACTAGAAGAAAGAATTTTTTTATTTTTATTTAAACTGCTATTTTAGCTACTATTGAATTATTCAAGTTAGATAATTGTTCACACCATTTTTGTAATGCATTATATCTTGCCTCACCACCTTGTGCATTCTTTTCTAATTCAAGTACTTGGTTAACTTGATCTATTCGACCGCTTATTGTGCTAAAAAATAGATAAAAAATTCAAACACTTTTCGATTATTTACAATTACATTAAACTCTTACTTATCTAAAATACATGCCACTAGGAGATTCTCTACTTCTTCTGTATCTATATTAAGTTCCTTATAGATAGAGAATAAATTTTATCTTTTGCTTTTGTTTTCTATTATCGGTAAATAGAACTTACCTTAGCTATAAATGGTATGTGAATTTTAGTATATGGCTTAATTAATTTGATAAGAACTTGAGTTCTGATATTTCTCAAAAGATCTTCAATATGCTCTCTTATAAATGTATCTTCCATTATGCTTGGATTTTGTTTTAAAATTAATTCAAATTCATTTATATCATTATTTTGATAAGCACTTAAAAAAGCATGAATATAAAAAAAAAGTTTTGAAAGAAAAAAAAATGACCTACTAACTTGACTAAATTAGTGATTGCTAAGATATCAGGGTCATTTTTATAAGGTTTGGCTTCTTGTGAATCAAAAGGATTAATGGCAGATTTCATCAACATGTTTGCCAATACTAAATATTTTAAGCATGTTGTTCGTCTAGGACTTCCCGACTCATCATAATTTTTAAATGCTTCAAAAAAGTCTGTATGGGCTTCTTCGTACTCTTGTTCTCTCAAGTGCATTTTACCTCCACATTCACGAATAACACCCATAATTAATGGATGTGGAATAGCTGATTTAATATGAAGAGATTGCTCGTATAACTGTTTTTGTTTTTTATGATTTTTTTGAGCTGTATACATTTGAATCTCCAACGCATAGACCTCTAACAATTGAGTACCTTTCTTTAAATCATCTTCACCCTCATCTGTCTTTTGTATTTTAAAATATAATTTCAAAAAAGTCTAGATGATTAAAGAAATCAAAAATATTACTTGACAAGATTTATGTAATTCTTTTAGGACTTTACCCAATTTTATATATTCTTCATTATCGAAATATAATTTGCCAAGTTTAAGTTTTGTTTTAAACCATAAGCGATCATTCTTGGTTTCTTTTAAAGCCAATAAAGTGGTTTCATAAAAATCTTGAAGAAGATCCATCTAAAGATAAGAATTTTCTAATTTAAGAAATCGATCATTCTTTGACAAAGAATGTTACTTGTTTCGATGTTGAAATATAGTCCAAAATTGAGTTGATAGATCGCTCTGAATAATTGCGTACAACAGCACTTTTAATATAAGTCAAAAGCTCCTTGTATCTTTTCATCATTTCTTTGTAATTACTCTTTTTATTCAATTATTATTTTGATTATTAATAGAAAAATGTTAAAAAAAATTTACAAGTTTGAAATAGAGTTTAATCATTTGTTTCAAAGCTCTAAAACCCCATTCGCCTTTTTCTTGCTCTAATTCCAGAACTTTTTTAAAGCTTTCCAAAGCAACGTTAGGATTATCTTCTTTTAGAGCCTTTGAATTATAATATTGATTTTCTAGATCGACATCAGGCTCCGAAGCTGATTCAGATGAATAAACCAACTCATTTGGATCATAGTCATCTTCCATTATATCATCACAATCGGACATTTTTTTTCAAAAATTATTGAAAAATAAAACAAGAAAATTTTTTATTTTTTGAAAAATTGAAATAAAATTTTGCTATTTTTACAGAAGGCTCCAAATAGGTTGCAAATAAAAGTTGAATTTTTTTAAATTTATTTTCTTTTTTTTTTATTTTCAAATTAAAATGGATTCAAAACAAAAATATTCAATTGCTAATATAGATCCATTAACTTTATCTATTAAAGCAGCGCAAGAAAAAAAGATACAGGATTCACGCGATTTTTTCGAGCAACTCGTAGCAGATTATAGAACATGTGGACGTTTTTGGAAAATATATATCGAACAAGAACTAAGAGCCAGAAACTTTGAAGAAGTGGAAAACTTGTTTCAAAGATGTGTCATCAAAGTTCTAAATATTGATCTCTGGCGAACTTATCTAAATTATGTAAGAGACATAAAATCAAAGCTTCCAAATTACAAGTATTTTTTTTATCATGTATCTTTTTTTTTAAAACTTGGATTCAAAACATAGAATAAGGTTTAATAGATAATTAAGTATGTAATCTGTTGTTGAAAAAAGTTCCGAATCAATAAAAAAATTTCTCAAATATTTTTGGGACACAAATCAAATAAAGGTCCCTTCTTTTGATGATGACCCAGGTTCACTTCATGGAATAGATCAAAATTATAAATTCATTATATTTGTAGATAAGTAAGGAATAATTTATCAGCGTTTATTCTCGGTAAAGACTCATCCGAAAATCTCCATTTAGAAATGGGCATATACAGTAAAGAGGTCATAAAACTATTTAAAGGTATGACTCTCTCATGTGTATGGTAATCCGAAATAAATACACAAATTTTTACCTTTATTAAATAATAATCTAATTACTGTTACATTTTCCTTAGAATTTTCTAATTTAAAATTGCAGACGAGAACTTATTTAATCGATGATTATAGATTATAAAATAATTTATTTTTGAAGAGAAAAAACAGCTCAGGCATATAATTTTGCGTTGGAAAAGATCGGTCTTGATGTAAATTCCTACAGTATTTGGAATGATTATGTAAACTTTTTGAAATCAGTGTAAGTGTTCATTTTGAGTAGTTTATTTTTTAGGAAAAATTTTTCAATTTTTAATATTATAGAGAAGCAGCCGGATCTTTTGCCGAAAATCAAAAAATAATGGCAATTCGTAAAGTTTATCAAAAAGGAGTAATGAATCCAATGATTAATGTAGATCAATTCTGGAAAGACTATTGTGCTTTCGAAAATGTAAATTTTAATAAAATTTTCTTAAGAGATATTAAATTTTTTATTTTATTTTAAAAGCAAATAAACCCATTGATTGCCAAAAGAATGATTGACGATAGAAGTAGAGAATTTATGACTGTTAGAAAAATATCCAAAGAATATGAGAATGTAACGAAATATTTAGATCGAAACTCTCCATGTTTCCCACCCCAAGGAACAGTCGAGGAATTAAGGCAAAAGACTTATTGGAAAAAATATATAGAATGGGAAAAAAGCAATCCATTAAAAACCGACGATTTAGCAATTGTTGCTAAACGAGTCATGTATGCATATGAACAATGTTTATTATCATTGGCTACTCATCCAGATATTTATTTTGAAGCAACTAGTTATTTACAACAAATGAGTTCTATAATGGAAGAAAAATGCGATGCTGTTTTAGCTAAGTTTTACGCCAATGAAGCCGTAAATTTGTATGAAAGAGCCATTGAAAGTTTTATGAAAAAGAATGCACTTATTTATTTTGCTTACTGTGATTTCGAAGAGGTTTATTTTAAATTTTTTTGAATTATTATTTTAATTAAATCAACTTGAATTTTATTCAAAGAGTCGATTGAATTATTCTAAATGTAAAGAAATATACGAAAAATACATAGAAATATGTGATGTAGATCCATCATTATGTTATATACAATACATGAGATTTTTAAGACGTGTAGAAGGCATACGTTCTACTCGACAAATTTTTAAAAAAGCTCGTGATGATCCTCGGATATCCTATCATGTTTATGTAGCAGCAGCTTTTATGGAGTATTTTTGTACAAAGGATAAAAATATTGCTTACAAAATATTTCAATTAGGCTCTAGTAAATATGAAAGTGTACCAGAGTACCTATTGGCTTTTGTTGAATTAGCTAAACATATTAATGGTATTTTTTTCTTATTTTTTTTAATGATTTTTTTGATATTACCGTAATACCTTGCTTTGGGGCGCATTGCATTAAAACCTAAAATTTTAACAATAAATGCGTCCCAAAATAAAAGAATTTTCGATTTTTTACCACATACTCTAATAAAGAACCTAATAAACAATCCAAAACTATGTTTTGATTATTTTTACGTTTTTTCAATCGCTTTAAAAATAGCTTTTTTTGCGTAATTATTCTTAAAATTTTGATTTCTAATCCGTGCACTTGTTTGCAAAGCATTACGGTATTATATCTAAAAAATGAAATTTTGTATTTTACCCAAAATTTATTTTCCCTATTCAATACAAAATCTGAAAAAATTTTAAGTAAGGCCGAGTTAAATAGAAATTTAGATAATCTTATTAAAATTAAGATTTTTTCCATTACTGATCTTAATATTTTATTTTATTTCTGTCTGGAAAGGTAAGGTAAAAAAATCAGACAGAAGGATAAAACCGTATTTCCTCAACAAAAAAAACAAGTGCAGTCCTCAAATCTTTCTTCTATTCGAAATTTTTTTGCACAAAAAAGCGTCTCAAATAAAAGAAATTATTTTTAAAATTTTATTAGGGTTTTTTTATTTTTAAGAGTGGCTTTGAGTCATTTCGCCATTATGAATTTTACAATAGGAGATTTAGATTTTTAAAAAATGTCAAAATGTAAATAAATAATAAAAAAAAAGATAATAGAAGAATTAAAGATATGGGATCAAGTATAAAGTAAATAAGATATCTAGATTAAATTGCAAATTGGAATGAATTATGGAAAACTTAAGGTTTATTAAATTTAGGACCTCTAGAAATTTCATTAAATAATTACTATATTTTTATTTATAACACAGTTCCTTACATATCTGACGCTAATATATTGTGTCAATCTTAAGATCATTTAAGTATTTAAGCAAATAATCGGAAAGGGTATCATAAGGAAGCTTAATGATTGATTTGATTGAAATATTTTGTAAAACTTGGATTTTATGAAGGTTCGTTTTTGACACCAGACTTAAAATGAAAAAACTGTAATCGATAATTGATCCTACCAGCGAGTTACTATACTCAGATGTGTATTTTTACTCAATTTTCAAGATTTGTGGGAGAGAATTTTTATTATATTATTTCTATCTTGACATCCTGTGCTTAAATACTTAACATGTCGGTTAAAGCAAAGATTTTCTTCAAATTTGATTCCTAAGAAAGCCGGAGACTCACAATATGGGATCTTTTCGCCAAAAAAACTCAAAGAGAGTTCTTGGCTTTTTGATGGATTACCATTTCTTAAAGATAAAAAAGGAAACTAAGTCGTCGGCAATAAGTAAAGAATATGATGAATATGAATTTTTTGTAAATATCATTAATGAAAATAGAAAAAAATAATGAACTAATGACAGCGCCTTGTGGGACTCCTATTTCTATATTACTGAGGCTCGACTCGAAGGTATTAAGTTAAAAATAAAATAGTAGAAACTTTCTTCAATTTTTGGTTACTTCTATTTGAGGAAACACGGTATGAATAGATGTTCTATTCTAGTACATAAAAATTAACGCCTGTTTCTCATAATTTTATAAAATTTAATATTCAAAAGAGGTTTTTCATAAAAGATCAAAAAAGGTTAGGACGATAAATGTAGCACTTAATAATGGTTTAAATTCGAAAAAATCTTTGGATAATATTTTCAAATTTATAAAATTTCACAAAATTGAAAATAGCTTTATAAAAAATTAAAGATTTCAAAATTTAGAGGATGATACTACAAGAAGTTTGCTTGAAAATTCAATAGCCGAAGGAAAGATTCCAAAAGATAAAACAAAGTATGTTATTTTTATATTGCAATTAAAGCTTCCTTTGTTTAATTATTTTTCCTATTATAAAAGTGAAATTTGGACTGAATGGTTACAATTCGAAAATTTTGTTGGAAAATTAGAAGATATAAAAAAAGTAGAAAAATCACGCCAAGCCATGATTGGTGATATTAATCAGCCAGATGAAAGTGAAAGCAAACTACTAATTGATAGATATAAATTCTCAAATTTATATCCTTGCTCAAAATATGAATTAAAATCAATAGGTTATACAGATTCGAATTACAATTTTGCATTTAATTTGTTTCCTGGTTTCAAACAAGGAGAATCTTTGTCAACTAGTTTAGCCTTAACAAACTCATCAGTTGCAAGCTTGGGAGCTACTAAAGATAAAAGTTTTGTATCGACCAAAGAAGATGTGACAACAAGTCAAACTCTAGAGACGAGCTTAAGCGCAAATCCATTTAATAGAACAATAGTAACACGACCTCGGTTTCCCGAACCAGACATGACAAAAATGTATCCTTTCAAACAAAATAGAGATAACATTACTGCATTACAACCTGTTCCAGGTGGTGGATTATTTTTATTTCCTTCTATTTTTGGTGATTTGATAAAACGTCTTCCTCCGCCATCGTGTTTTGATGGGCCATTTGTTGCCATAGATGAATTTATAGCTCATCTTCAGGCTCTTAAATTACCAGATGATTTTCAATCATTTTATAAAAGTTACAGCAGTTCACGAGATTCTTCAAAACGAGGCGATGAAGAGCCAAATACTACTGAGAAAACGAACAATTTAATCGATATTTATAAACAAAGACAGCAGAAAAAAATGGTTAAATAATTTAATAGCTTCATTTTTTTTTGTTTTAAAATAATAATTTTTGACCCTTTAAATAAAGATATTTAGAAAAAGAAAAACCTTAAAAAATTCTCATCGATTGACTTTAATATTTTTTAAATTTTTTTTTCGTCTAGACGATGACTTAATATTTTATTTTTTTCTAAATCTTTTTTTCACTTTAAAGCAGTGCTATTTTTTTAATGAAATTTAGTCGTGCTTAAATAACTTGAAATCCAATATTTTTTCAGAATAGGATTTTAAAAAAAAATCGGTTCATTAAATTGTTTTTGTACAAAAAAAAATGTAGGAAAATAATTTTAGTATTGTATGTTTCATTAAGGTAAAGAAATTAGCTTGAGAGTGTTTCCTTGATTTTTGACGTTTCGAGTTATTTGATATCAAACCTTATGCTGTTTTTTTTTTAATTTTTTTAATTAACTAAAGATGTGATTTAGTAGAATTTCGATTCGGCAGATGGATAGAATTTAACGAATGTTTTTGTTGTTTGTTACTCTTTTGTAAAGTTTAATGTATTGGAAATAGATTGCAAATCATTTAAAAATAAAAAAAGGTATTAAAAAATTTATTGATTAAGTGCGTATTTAAAGGATTTTTTTTTGAATTTTATTTTGACATTTTTATATTTTGACAGCTTCATTATCGATTTTGTTTTTTAAAAAAAAAATCAATAAATCAAATTATATACCTCTGTGTGTGTTATTCCTATTTTGACAAATACTTCAAGTAACTATGGCTTCATAGTGGAACTAAAAAAATTCAAGAATGTTTAGTAAATTTTTTCAAAAATCTAAAGCTAGAGCTAAAATTTTAAATTAAAAGTAATCTAATAACGATAAAAATCAATCTATTTTTTTAAAGAGAAATGTCGAGCAACTAATAATAAGTCAAGTTTATAGTTGCTCGAAAATTCATAATTATTCAAGAATACTATCGATTGGTCAGCTGCTTGAAGGTTTAGCGTTCTTTTTTTAGCAAACAAATGGTCTTTTAATAAATGGACACGTTTCCTATTAATGTTTTGGTCATTATGAAGCTATTAGCGTTTTTTGATCAAATAGTTTAAGAATGTAGATCTCAGATAATTTCTTTTTTAAACTTTCTTCAAAAATTTTTCTTCATCGAAAGTACAGGAATCGATTTTTGTTGCATAAAAGCTTTCCAGAAAATAGTTTTTAAGGATTTTTCGATTGAGAGAATTATTAAGGGCGTATGGGTTTAATACTATTTTAAAATTATTCGTAAAATAAGAAATTATTTGTATATTCACAAATTTCTGATTTTAATTTTTCTGCTCATATTCCGTCATATCAGTACAGTACGGAACCTTATTCGATTAACGGCTTATTAAAAATAACGTTTACTGGAATTAATTTTGTATGTTTCAAAGATTTTGATCCATTTTTTTTTTACTAAAGGGATTTTTTTTTCCAAGAAATTGGTTTAGTAAAATGGATAATTTATTTAATAAATTTCAGAGATGATCAGCACTTTCCCAAATATCAAAAATTTATTACCGTAATCACTCGATAGTTATACTATGGTAAAAAAATAGGGTCTCAGATTTGTACCCATTAATTTTATTACTTAAATAATAGACCTTTCGGTTTTAAAAATTGAAGTGGTATAATTTTGAAAATTTTGATTTTATACCGATAGTACTATCGAGTGATTACTGTAAGTACTTTTTAGACCAATTTTTAATTTTTCCACCTAATTTTATCCTGTAGGCAAGTAAAATAAATAAAATGACTTCAATACTCATGTTCTAAGTTTAACCTTATTTATATCCTAATTAAAAACAAATCTTTTTATGCCGAAAAAAATTTTAAACTTGAGTTTAAATTAATTCTTTAAAAATATATTTGTTTGCTTATTAGAAGCTTAGGGGAAAAATTTATGTCTTAAAAAGGCAATTCCAATATTTTTTTTGCAGAATGAAATCGGTCAGAACCTTTTTATAAAAAAAAAGGAAATTTTTCTTAATTATTTTACGGTTCATTTAACAAAGATAGATGAATAAATGTAGGAAGCAAATCGAAAAAAGCGTAAATTAAATTTTCTTGAAAACGAAATATTTATCGGATACAAAAGTGTCTTAATGAAAATATCAATTTAATCTAAAATCATATGTTCATACAAGTTTTGTTTATGATTCAAAATTGTTTTTTTAGGTCAGATTTTTTTTTCAAATACAGTCTAACTTTGCTTTAAAAGAAAAATCGGGTCAAAACTTGCTAACTTACAAACTGCACAACCAAGAATAGAATAGGAATATTATTTTTCTAAACAAAATGCACATTATTAATGAAAATAAAGAGAATAAATACAAAAATGTATTAAAATCCATCGCAGTTTGTTATGATAATTAATTTTGATTAGGATTATTAAGATTACTAAATTCAAGAAATTTCTTCTTTCTATTTGTAATGAATAATCTTTATGAAAAACACACAAAACAAAAATTCAGAAAACCTTTAGTAGAATACTAATTAGTTTTAATAGAAAATAAAAAAAAATAGTAATAATCATTAAATTTTCTTTTTATTTTTCGAAATGTCTACATTTTTTGTTGTTGTGTATGCAGCCACTACAACAACTACTAGTTCTAGTTGTTGGTGTTTGTGTTTTCTTTTATTTTTTGTTGGTCTAAATACTTTTTTTTTCAAAGATGAATTTCTTAAACAAATATTTAAAAATATTTTCATATCCTTTTGTTTATTAGTTTTTGTTTTTTGGAGTATTTTTTATTACTTTACATTTTTAATATACTTTGATTCGGTCAACAAAAAATCAACATGTTATAAATTATTTTTTAAAAGTTCTGATAAGCAAAGACCACATTTTAGATAGGTAAAATCGTTATTCTTTTTTTTTATTAGTGGAAAGTCCAATGGTTCGAGCCGTTGGATCTGGAATTTTGAATTAATTAGCGAACCTAGTTGATTCAAGGGCCTGGGTTCAAGTCCTTCCTAAAAAAAAATAGTTATTATAATTTTTAAAAAAATAAATTTTATTTTTTTGTTACAAATGGGTACAAAATTCATAATCAAGGAACTACAGTCAAAGTTAAGTACTATTTTTATCAACGAAATTTTATAGCACCAATTCCTCTCAATCTATTTCATTATAGACTTAGTTTTGTTATATTTCATTTTTTATCCCATTGTTTAATTATTTCGCATAAAATATGGCAAAACATTTAAATATTATTAATAGTAAATTTAGTGCAATTATATCCCATACAAGTTGGCATCAATTTTTTTTGAAAAAATATTATTTTGAGAGGTTAACCAAAGTTGAAAAATTTATTGTTGTTAAGCCAATATTATTAAAAAAAATATTAAAAATTATTTTAATTATGTCCCAATTCAATTATATCCCCATTTTTGGCAGAACGGATGGATTGATATAATCGAGCTTTGACTGTATTTCATATGGTAAAATCGATTCTTTTATGAGCAACTTGCCTATGATTTTATGAACTTCGTTTTTATGCATTTTTTAATTAAGAATAAAAGTCAAGTTCTTACTGTTCTTATTTCTCGCGAATAAACGGTATATCCGTACCGTACTAAATAAATTTCTAATTTTTAAGTACGAAAAAATTAACTACGGGTCCGGACAAGGGCACGCCGTTAATTCGCGAGAAATGCAGCACAAGATGCCACTAATTAAATTTTTTTGTTTATTTTAAAAAAAAAAACTAAACAAAAAATTATTAATATAAAATATAGATCGATGTGTTTCGACCAAAAGGCCTTCTTCAGGATCTTAATAGACTATAGTAATAAACAAAAAATAGAATAATTTTGAAAAATATAGATTGATATAAAAAGAAAAAATTTTTTAAAATAACTTTTACATAGAGAATATTTAATTGTAGTTACCTCTTTGAAATCTTGCTTAAAGAGAAACAAGAAGTATGCACTAAGAAGTTAAGAAGAGATTCACATTTTTTTTTGGTATTAGCAAAGTATGATTAATTGTAAGCGTATTTTCACTGTACCCCTAAAATTAGATACTGATTGTTGAATCACTTTGTTTAATTGAAATAACTCCAAGTTGATGTTTTAAAAAATGGTTTGATTTTATAAGTAACGAAATTTTGGAAAGCTTTTTAAAAGAGTTCATTTGCTAAGAAAAAATCAGTTGGCTCTATTTATTTATGTCAAATGCTTTATAAATATTGGAAAATCTTATTTTTAAATTCTTCAACAAAGTTTTATGAATGGGTTTTGATAAAGAAAAAAAGACTTTTTCGTTCGGGGGTCTGTGAACGTTCATTTTTGGTCGTTGGTAATAACCAGAGCTGTATTTATGTATTGGTAATGACCAGTTTTTACTCTTTATTTTATCGTGTTTTACCAAAAAAAAAAACAGCTTTTTTTCCAGAATTTTCTATTAGGAATTTCATCAAAATTTTTTCCAACAACCTTTGATTGAAATATTTATATTTGAAATTGAATACAACAAATTGTGCATTGTAATTCAAATATTGTGTGACGTTTAAGAAGACCAAAGTCTATAAAAAATTTTGTTATAAAATCAAGTATATAGAAAAAATTTTTTTTTAAAGTTATTAATTCCAAAGTTAAAATTTTTTTATGACTTAACAATCAACAAATTTGTTTTTAATTGCATCGGGTCAAGTAATATTATTTTTTTTGTTTTAAAAATTTTTGTAACAAAATAATTCATATTTATAAATTTTTTATATAACGCTCGAAATTTTAATTTCTAGAATTTAATTTTTTAAAGCTTCTTAAGGATTTTTTTAATGATTTAAGATTTTTTTTGTTCATTTCTTTAAGGGCATAATAAGAGAATCATGCTACAATAATTAAAATAATAAATTTAAAAAAAGAATAAAATAAAAATAAATAGGAAGCACATAGTTTTAGGACTAAAAAATATTTTTTAATAAAGAATTTAAGAAAAATCCGTGAGTGTGGTCGTGTTATTTGTACATTAGTTTAAGATTAAATCCTTAGGTCTAGCTTAATCTGAAAATTAAACGGTCAAGACCTAATCGACGCATAGAGCACGAATATCATGAAATGATAATTAGAAAAAAAACAAATTTAAGAAAATGATAATTTTATGAATGAAAATTTTATTTTAATACAATAAATATCAAAATCATAAAAATAAAAATAGCTTTTAAAAAACATTAAGAACAAAAAAAAATGAAACTAAACTCAATTGTTCTAGAGTGATTATTATAATTTTTGTTATATAAGACGAGAATGCTGATTTTAAATGCTGTTTTCTTTTTTAGACTCCTTTTATTTGAATGTTATTCATTCGTTTAAGTTTTTTTTTTTGTTCAGATTAGCTTAAGTTTCCAAATGATTCATTAATAACAAAGTAGAAAACACTCAAGTGGTTTTTATGGAGTTATATTATGGAACCCATGCTAATTATTAATGTTTAACCTTTAAATTTATTGAGAACAAAATTAAATAAGACAATATTCCAAAAGGAACAACATTTATCTTTATTCTTTGGTGTCTTATTTCATTTCATAATTTTTTTGACTTTTAATTGGAAATTTTGAATTTCTCAAGTCTAAAATAAAACAAAATAGATCCAATTTTATCCAAATCTGAATTTAATTACAGAATAATTAAGAATAGATCAAAATTTAAAAACAAAATGAATTATTAGATAAACTAAGATTCTAATTTTTCTTGTTTCTATAATAATTATTCATTTTTTAAGTTGCAAAGTTAAATTGGTTAAATTAGAGATTATCTTTAAAAAAAAAGTTAAACTCAAGGTTAAGGGATACTTTTTATATAAAACAAAAAAAAAAGATTAATAAAAGATTAAACAAATTGGCCAAAAAAAGTGCTTATTGTTGTTAAAATAATAAAAAAAAAAACTTGATCTTAAGTCTAATTAATACCCGATGACGACCCATTATTTAGATTGGATTAGTTAATTTGTGCGATAACTTTCTTAACCATAAAGTATACATACACACAAAATGAATATAGATTTTCTTTTGTTAAATTTAATTATAGCTAAACTTGTTTATTTTCTATTTATGACCTATTGGTAATTAATCTTATTAATCTTTGAGGATTAACCGAGACTTTGAGAAATGGGCTATATATGGCTAAAATAAAATATAAACTTTTTTTTGTTTTTGTTGTTGTTTTATCTTGGTTAGCTTAGATAAAAACAAAAAAAAATAAATAAAATAAAAGACTATCATGTGCATTTTGTTTCAAAATATAGAAAAAAAAAATAAGAAACTTGATATTATTTAAGGAGAAAACTTTGAATTCTTGTATTTCATCCCTGAATAAAGCTAAAACCGATTTTGTTAGTTTGAGGGTGATCATTTTCAAAAATTATTAAAAAAAAAATTGATTTTTTTTTCACTTCCTCTCTCTTTTTCGCTCTCTCTCTCTCTCCCTCTTTCAGTTAGTTGATTACCTTAAATTTCAATTTTCGTTTCTTAGTAATAGGAGAAAAATCTCGATAAAAAAATCGAAAATTTAAGAATTTTTTTTTTCATTAAAATTGATTATAATCGATTCAAACTTACTTTTCCTATGATAAAAATCATAAATCAAACTGAGTTATTGCTATTTTTAATAGGACGCTATTTGTCATTTACAGACTATTTCCTATTTTATAATTAAATTTGTAATTACAGGTCTTTTTTATTTTAAGATTGCATAGACGTTTGAGTTATCGATTTAATTGAATTTTATAACGTCATTAATACATCAGAATTTCTCTGATGTTTTTTTGTTTCATATTAAAAATAAAATAATTAAACTTCAAATCAAAATATTTCAAACTTAATGTAATCATAGAAGAATCTGAGATTTTTAAATTTTTGTTTCCTTAAATAAAATTCAGCCAAAAGCTAAAAATAGAAATTTGATTTTTGTCTAAAGTGAAATTTTTTAATTTTTCCTAGAAATTTTCAAATTAATACAAAGATTAGAAATAATGCATAATTTCTTGTTAATCAAAGGGTTCCTAGTATAAGGTGATTATAAATGAATCCAGATGATTAAACCAAATTTGTTAAAATTTTAGATGTTTAGAAACAAATATCTTTACTAAAAATTCCATATTTGTTTAGTGATTTTTTCTTTTAGAATGTGGTCATTAGCATTTTATGCAAAAATAGGTTTTAAATGTGGCAAATAAAACATATATAATAATTTTAAATTAAACCAGAAACTTTGAGCTTCAACAAATTTTCCATAAATAATAACTAATTTTCCTTAAGTAAAAATTGATTGAAATTTTCAAAGACCATTCATTTTTGTTGTTGTTGATTTTTAACCATCATTAATTTAAAGATTTGCTTTAATTTATTTTCTAAATTTATCTGCTTTATTTTTACTCAATAAAGTTAATGAACTATATATATATATTATTGTTTTTATATAAGACTAAATTTTACTAAGCTAGTGAAAATTGTTAAAAATTTCTTTTAAAATTTATGGAAAATTTTTAAAAGTTTTTTAAAAGTAAAAAATTTGTCCTTAAATTATAGACTACATGATTTTTAAGTTTTTTTTTTTTCTGCACTTTTAAAATTTATTCGATTAATGTGAATATATACGATACTAATTATCAAAATTAATCTTAAAAACAATTTTAAATGAACCTTTTAAACTTTTTAAAAGAGCAAAAAAAAATTTCGAGATTCCTCGATGAACGAATTAACAAGGATCTTTATAATTATAGGAAGATTTACTTGCTATAGAAACGAAATCCTTTTTTTATGTTTATTTTTTTCTTTACTAAAAAATCGTAAGATTATTTTACATTAAAAAATAAGTAGACGTTTGTAACTAAGCGTATTCTTACGAAGCAAAAAATTCTAAAAATAAAGGGTCAAATGGATGAATAAAACTACCACCCATGCCTCGATTCTTAATAAAAATCGTCAATGCATGATTTGTCAAGATCTCGATTTTATTGGATCTTGAAGAGATTAATTAGAAAATAAGATTCTTAAGATTTTCTTATTGAAAAATTTTATCATGTAAAAGCTGGACATTAATTTGTTCCAAAAATAAAAATTCATTTTTGTTTAAATTATTTCATAAGAATTTATAAACGTTCATGAACATACATGAAAATACAAAAGAATTCTTAGGTATTTTCAAAAACATCTATTTTCGGAGCATATGAATTCCCTGTATGTAAATAAAAATTAGATAATAGAAAAAAGGTTAAATTAATAAAGTTTTATAATAAATTTTCAAAATATTTTATTAAATTAATAAATTTTTTGCGTTCACTTTCGCAATCAAGATGAGCATTTTATTTTGTTTCGAATGTCAAAATCATCTAAAAATCTCTATTTTTCCATAATTTTTTAAGAAAATTTTTCAATGTTTATAATAAAGGTATGTTAATATTAATGGGTGCATTTGGTGTTTTAATGCACAATGTAAAGTTTGTTTTCTGTTTAAATGAAAAAAAAATTTGTTTATATCTTTCAACGTATAAACCTTAATCAAAACATAAATTCATATAAAAGCCTAATTTTTAAGCTAACTTAAGCACATAGTTCTCTTAATATCAACATATCGACGAAAATACTTTTTCTTTTTTTTTAATATGAAAATAAAGAAAAAAAAACTGGTCTTAAGTTAGAGGCAATTGTTTTTTTTTCGAAAAGTAGTTTTAATTAATAAAAAATGAGAGATTGCAGCAAAAGTGTCTTTATTGCTCTCATTCTTTTGACCAAAGAAATTATGCTTTAATTAAAGCAACAATTCAAGCATTTTAAATTTTAATGATAATTTTTTTTTCTTGTTGTTTCTATTTTAGATGAAATTTTAAATGATCTCATCAAAAATTTAAAAATTAAATAAAATACCATATTGAGCTTGTTTTTTTATTATTATTATTAATTATTTAATTTAATTAGCATTTTTTTTTAAAAATAAAAAAAAATGACGAATAATTTAACTGAATCAGCACAAATAAATGGCACAAATTTAGACGAAGCAAATAGTAATGATACACAAACACAACTAAATAGTACAATAACTCCGAATAAGGAGTTGAAACAAAAAGATAAAGAGGACAGGATTCGTTTATTAAGAGAAAAACGCGAATTAGAATTGGAACAACGTAAAAAAGAAATAGAGGAAAATTTAAGGCGTAAACAGGAATTAAGAGAAAAACAAATTCAAGAGCGTAAAAAGCGAATAGATGAATTGAAAAGTAAGGAAATAGAAAAGCGTCATGCAGTCGAAGAGAGGCGAAAACAGCGAGAGGAAATGAATAGACAACGTATGACTGAAATGCTTAAAAAAGAGCAAGAACGTGACATACACCGAGTCGAGTTAGCCAAATTAACAACAAAATTTTCCAATGATAAACAACAACAAAAATCCAATAAAGACACATTGTCCAATCAGAATGGTGTTTTATCATCATTACAAGACACCAATAATTTATCTTCATCTTTACTTGTTACATCTTCGTCAAATACAAATTTCAATAGCTATCCGTACAATAAATCTCAATCAGTTTATAATTTAAATCATAAAAATTTCCATAATTTACACAGGTTAGTTTATTTATTAAAATTACTTTAAAAATTTTCTTAATGTGATGATTAAATGTATTGAAAAAAATTGAGGTGATTATAAGTAGTAATTTTGAATAATGGTAAAAATTATTTAATAAAAAATCATCTCGCATTTTAGTGCCCACTACTATTAAGTCCCCTTTTATTTCAATCCACTATTATTCAAAGAACGGATTCCTTTATATTGATTACAATGTTAATTTATTCGTTATTTTGTTCCATTAAATAGTCTCCATTTTTATAAATGTCACGTTAAATTAAAACTCATTTGAATATTTTACTGTATAATTGTAATATCACAGAATTTTTTAGTATGAAAAAAAATCTATTTTTTGTATTAAAATTATACTATAAATTATGATTTCTCAATTATTTGTTGCTAATGAAAAATGGAAAATTATATAGCTTAAAATGGCATAAAAGAAAACGACAAAAGATCCATTATGTCCCATTTTGATTATATCCCAAGTCGCGGACATAATTGCTTGAAATTAGTAAAATCTCTGTTTAGTCTAATTTGTTAATTTTCCAAATATTTTTGTCAAAAATTTTATTAAAGGATCCTCACGATCGAGCGCTTAGTAGCAAACTCCTTTTTTGGCGAATGATTGCGCCCATCTAGAGTTACAATGCGCTGTATTTAACGCATCCGCTTAGCTTTTTTTTATGCAAGTCGGTTACGATTAATCTTTTTTTTTTTAATTTTGCATTTGAGATCTTACGACATTATAAAATTTCTTCACTTATGTGAGAATTGTACCTTAGAACTTTGGCTCCAAAGGACTCGACTTACACCATTCGGCCATGCGCTGACTATTAAACGAGATTGAAACGCGAAAGACAAGGATTTCTGTTCAATTGATCCAGGAGCGTGGTTAATTTAACCCACGTCGACGGCCGTTATTTGGATGGGCCGTCGACGTAGGTTAAACAACCCTGATAAATTTGTATAAATAAAATGTTTTATAAATAAGTTACAGATACGTAAGGCGAACTCTGAAAACTCCCAGGTCACAGAATCCCCTCTAACTCCAAAACCCCGTTTTATTTTTAGATAAATAAAAAAGTTTCTAAAGAATGTAATATTTTGAATTTTTTTTTTTAAATTAAATACAAAAGCAATCATTTTTCTTGTAAATTTCAGGAAATTTAAAAACTAAACAAGCCATAAAATACATGTTAAAACATTGCATATATGTCGAAAATACCTAACCCTAACCTTGCTCTATCATTTTTTTTAAGAAAAAGCTTCAAATCTCCCTCAAACATTGGAAAAGATTTCAAACGGGTCAAAAATACCTAAAAGTAGGGGTCTAACTCCCTTTTGTACATTTTGGAAAATTATTTAAATAGTCTAAAATATTCATGAATTTAATATATCCTTTTTCCGAGTTGAACTCTGCTTGAACAGTTTTGACCCGCTTGGCGATAGGTGACTTTTTTTTCAAATGTATATTGTATGTTTTTCAAGTAATTGATTTGACTTAAACAATAAGGTTTAAAGCAAATTCAAATTTTGATTTCGCTCAAAAAATAAATAAACTTGCTCATAAGTAATGTTAGTGACTGTCCTTTGACAGCCTAACGGTTGATCATTTTTGTAAAAAGCAATTTTCTTAAGTGGTCATTTTCTAATTTAAAGTATCAAAGAAAGACAAAAACAAGATTATTTTAGTCGATATGGATCTCTTAATTTCAAAAAAGCCCTAGATTTTAAATAACTTTTTCGGAATATTTTGAATCAATTTTACCAAAATATTCAACCATTAAGACCTTAAAGAACGACCTTTCAGACCTTTATTCAAAATTATTATATTTAACTAAACTTAAAATTTAATTTAACCAATTATCTAACCCGCTCAGATGAGTTTTTGGTCTAATTTCAAAACTGTAAAATGCTGGATAATTGATACATTTACGGTACAGATAAAGTGCAGGTATGATGGTTTAGAACGAATAAAATTTGATTTCTTTAAGATCTCTATGGCCGATTATTTTGGTCGAAGGGGTTTTATGAAAAAACCGATCACTACTTAGTGCTGTCAACTTTACATTTTTCATCTATAAGATACCTACTTATTTAAGAATTTTGAACTGCTTTATAAACTAAAACTAAAAGTAATTCTATTAGAGTCTTTGAAAAATTGACTCAAAAGAAAAGAGGAAATTAATTTATTTGTTTAAGTTTTGATTAAATATTAGTTTATATAATAATAGTAAAAAAATACTAGAATTATTGCCAAAATTATAAAAGATTTCAAAGTAAATATTAAGCAATTTTGTTTTTATTGAATAGCACCATTTGGTAAAATATTTATAGACAGCAAAAAAAAAATAGAAAGAAAAAAAACTAATACAAATTTATTGAAAAATTTAAATAATTAAAATTCTTTAAATATAAAATTGTCAAATTTGCAATCGATTCAGTCAGTAGAAAAAATTTTATTATTATAATTTTGAATCTATTAAAATTTATAGTAGAGAACAAATAAGGAAGTAGTACAAAAACTCATAACAAAGCGCAAATAATTTCAATATCTCCCAACAATCTATCAAACATAACAACAAAAAAATAAAAAAAAAAAAAAGAAAATTTACATTCAATGCATAATTATCCCATATAAAAATAATTTATCATTTTTAATATAAACGCGAAAATTCAATTTAATTTTTTTTATTTTCTTAAGTAACTCATCATCATTACAAGAATCAAATAATCAAGCTGTTTCAAAAAGATCAAACTCTAGTTTAACTTACAATAATAAGCATAATATTACAAAGACAGCAAATGGTAAGTACTTGTGTGTTTATTCGAATAAAATAATGAGTGTTTATCTTTAAGTTTATTTTTTTTTGTATGAGTGTTATATTTTTTTGCTTGTTTTTGTCCGAGTCAGATTTAATATTTTTTTTAGGGACAATTAATTGAGTTTTACTAACCATTTTTATGAATCTTTAAGATTCCATGCTAAAACCGAAACGTTCCACTACAAAACCCACTTTATCTTATTCTAAACCTACTAGTACTACTAATAATAAGTCATCAATGTTTAAATCATACCAGAATTTAAACAATCAATCACAAGCATCTAAGCTTTCTAAAAATGGTAAATAAAAAAAAGCTCTAATTTTTTAAAAAATAATTTTTTATTGCTCTTTATATCTACTAACTTAACCCCTCACAAAAAAAAAACGTTGCTTAATCTGACTCATTTAAAAACTAACTAATTTGGTGTTTTTTTTGTTTGAAAGCTTTATATTTTTTGTTGTAACTATTGGTGTTTTATTGGTGTTTTTAATGGTTGCTCTATGTTTAACATTTTTGACCACTAATGTTATTGATGTTTAAAAAAATTTTACTTATTTTTTTAAATTTGATATAAAAGAAGATTGTTTAAACACAATACACGAGTCGGTGGAAAATGTTAAAGAGCAACCGAATAGAAAAATAGCTAGTGTTTGTTTAGCTTCTAGAGCAAAAATGCGCAAAATTACTAATAATATTATTATTTCAAATTTAGCTGAGAATAGTAATAAGTCAAATCGCTCATCTGCAATAGCATCAACTACATCAGCTACTAGTAGTTCAACTAGTACTAGCAATAATAATAATAGTAATAATAATAATAATCGACGTGGTCTTTCCTATTGGGAAGGACCACCGGCTCATTTTATGCTACCAACGCATGCTATTCATTGTAGATCTAGTCAAAGTATTGAACGATGTCCGAGAGCTTGTAAAGGTAAAAAATCAATAAATATGATTTATATATCTATTATATTGTTATTTGTCAAAATTTAAGCAGCGTTTTTTCTATTAATTTTTATTATTTTGCTAATTTTTATTTAAATCTATTAGTTCTATTCTTTATCTAAAAATTAATTAAAAAATTAAAGAAAAATTATTATTGATTCATCTTAATTATTTTTATTTAAAAATTTTAGCCATTTTCGTTCGCTTAATTTGGTTTCATCAATGCTGTTAATTTAAGATTGGACCAATCTTGGTATTATTAGTCAGATTTTTTATTGCAATAAATTTTAAAAAATTTGTTCAAAAATAACAAAAGATTTTAACAATTTTAGTTTTATATCTTAAATGATAATTCATTTACAATACTGGTCTTTCACATGTCCCCAAAATAAACGTTCATGAACGTTCATGAACATTCAAGAACGTTCCTGGTTATTATATGAACGTTCACGAACGTTCATTTTTTGAAAATGGGAAAATCGTTTTTAAACCAAAAAAAAAGTTGATTGTCACGTTTAAAACTTTTTCTGAATTAATTTGATGAATTTGTTAAATTATTTATCAAAAATGTAATTTTAGTTGACCTTACCTACAAATAAATTGTCTCTTTTCCTAATCTTTTTAGAAGATTTTCTACTTACTCAATAGTCCAAATTTAAAAATGCACAATAATTATTAAATTCAATTAGCAAAGTTATCATATTAGTCATTCTTAAAAAAATTCTAGGAAGGCAGAAACAACTTGAAAATTTTCTTAATTCCAAAAAAACATCTCATTTTATTAAAAAATGGATCGATTAAATAGACAATCTGATCTTTAATTTTGTTTTTGAAAAATAATTTAACAAATTTATTAAATTAATTCAGAAAAAGTTTTAAACGTGACAATCAACTTTTTTTTTGGTTTAAAAACGAATTTCCCATTCTCAAAAAATGAACGTTCAAAAATCGGATAAACGTTCGTGAACGTTCATGAACGTTCATTTTGGGAACATGTGAAAGACCAGTATTGTATTTTTTAAGAAAATATAATATAATCAAAGATCTTATTAAATATTCTTAACTGAATTAATCATTCAAATTATCGTAATAACTCGATGGTTGTACCGTTAGGGTAATATAATTTACTTTAGTTTCGTTTACTTTACCAAGTAAAATAAACAATAAAATTAACCAAATTTTATTTTTTAAGTAAATTTCTGAAATAAGTTGACAAGTTTTTAAGACTGTCTTAAACATCCCATGGGCAATGTCTTAAGACGTCTTAAACAGCCTAAGAGCAAGTTTAAAAAAAATATCCTCTTAAAGTTTTTTTTTTAAAGAAAAAGCATCGTCTTAAACATCTCTTAGGCATTGCTTTTTGAATATTTAAAAATCTCTTAAGATGCTTTTAAACAAGGTCTTAAACAGACTGTCAACTTATTTCAGAAATGTACTATAAGTTCAATCTACTTTTTTAAAGGTAAATTTGAATAAAGAATTAAGTAGTTTTAGCTCAACAAAAATTACCTAAAAATGCCAAAGGCACTTGCTAAACTAATTATTCTGATGACTTACTTGAAAAAAAATAATTTTTTCATTTATTTAATTTGCTGCAATTCTACCAATTTTATGTCGTAGCCGTAGTATTGCGTACCGTAGCATACCAACGTATTAAAATAAAATTAGAGAATAAAGCTACATGAGATAAAAATTTTGTGAATGCAAATTCATTTTAAAAAAAAAATTTTAAAATTCAGAACATGATTAATTTTTTTTATTTAGTTTGAATTTTTTGAAATAATTACGCTACAACAAAAAATTGATAGAAGTGCAGTATTTAAAAAAGAAAAAGTAAATTAAAAATTTACAATTTACTTAATTCCGAAACTCCAGATTTGTACCGCGGTATAATTATCGAAGAATTACGGGAAATGTTCAGCGCTACTGAACATTTAATAAATCAAATTAATCTTAAAAAAATGAAATTTATTTTATTTTGAAAGTCGTAGGTATAAGGTAGTCATAAATCTAATTTATAATGGTTAAAATTTTAAATAAAAATCAACAATTTATCCTAAAATATATTTAAAAATCTAACTATATTTTTTAAAATAAAAATTTAGCTTTAACTGATGAGGTTCTTTCAATTTCAATTACAAATGAGTCACATTCAGCTGCCAAAAATTCACAACTTCCTAAAACTCTACCGCCTCATCTTCAATCCTTCATAAATCGTCTATCAACACCCAAGAAAAATCAACCTGAACATAATACAAATTTAAGCGTGGCACAGAATGCTTCTAACAGACGTTCATCAACTCCTCAACCATCAGCTAATAATACCGATGAAACATCGGGTATTAGTTCAGGTACAAGCAGTATAGTCATGCAACCAACAAATAGTAAAAAAACACAAAAAAATGTAAAAATAAAACAAATAGATTCAAGCACAATTAAAAAAACATCAAATTCTAAACCAAAGGTTTCGTTAACAAAATCTGAAACAAAAACAGAATCATTAGTAAATAATAAAAAACCGACAAAAACAAAAATGACAAGCTCATTGAGTATGAATGTAATAAGTCAAGCAAACACTCAATTGGTCAAGTCAACTATCTCAACTTGTAATTTAAATGAAGAGAAAAAATTAGAAAAAACAGAGAGTGTTTTAGATGAGGTGTCTAGTCAGAATTCGGAAGATAAACAAGATCAAATGGTTGAAAATATAGAGACTGTAGAAATAGAGAAAAAAGAAGAAGAAGATGAAGTGTCGTGTGAAACTTCTAAACCCGTTCAATCTTCTTCTTCTTCTTCATCGAATTCAACGACTAAAACACAAGAAGAAGAAGAATACAAACGAAAATTAGAAGAGAAACGACGTGAAGCAAGAGAAAAAGCTGCTCGTGAGGCCGAGATAGAACGTCAAAGATTAGAAGCCTTGAGACTTGAGGAAGAAGAAAAGCAACGTCAACAAGAAGAGCTAGAACGTTTAGCCGAAGAAGAAGAAATACGTTTGAATAAATTAGCTCGTGAACAAGAAGAAGAACGTCTTCGATTAGCCATTCAACAAGAACAAGAAAGACGGGAAAGAGAAGAAAACGAAAGGAAAATGGTAACAAAAAATTTCTTTAAAAAAAATAATTCTGTTCTTTTAGGTCATTCTCCTAAAATAGAATTTTTTTTCATTTACTCGTTATCTCGAAAATTATGAAGATCGCTAAAACCTGTTTAAATTTTAGAAAGAAGAAGCTGAACGTAAAGCAAGAGAAGAAGTTGAAAAACAAGAACGTGAACGTTTGGAAAAGATTCGCAAAGATGAAGAGGAACGTTTGGAACGTAAAAAGCGTATCGATATGATAATGAGACGAGTTCATAACAAAGAAGATACGCCAAGCAATGGTTCATCAAACGATTTAGTAAAATCCAATTCAAATATAAATCTTTTAATGACAACGTCCAATAACGATCTTTCAAATGTTTTCAATCAACACCAACAAACAAATACATCTTCAATGACAACTAGTATGATTGAACAAACAAATAGTTCCAGTGAGCAAAAATTTAAAACTCCATTATTACAAAGCATTCTAAGCAAAACACGTATAAATACTATTTTAAACAAATATGCCGATGATCCAATTTTAAGCTCGTCCACATTGTCTTTAATTGCTCAAAATTGTTCACAAAATAATCAACAACAAAATAATGGTAAAAATGATGACACCAAAGTTGATTTTGAATTACAATTAAATGAAGTTAATGTTGAAGTAGTAGTCGAACAAGTATCCTCGTCAACTACGACAAATAGCTCGTCATCAGCTTCATCTGCATCATCACCAGTTTCAGTAACATCTGTCGAAAACAACCATTTACATGATGATCAAGATGAGTTAAATTTATCACCATCCAACCAACCTATTAGCGCCTAAAGTCTTTTACACAAAAAAAAATAATAATGCACTTATTTTTTACTTGCGATTCTTTAAATGTTTAATTTTTTTTTAAAAAAAACTAACAAAAAACTCTAAAAGTTTTTTTTTCTCTCTCTTTACTTCTTAATTTATTTATAAATGTTTTTGATTTCTCTTTTTCCTAATTGACTTTTCGCAATTTTTTTTCTTGGAAATTTATGTCTTTATTTCACTCTTCTATTCTTCTAGACTAATTACCTAGAATAACAAATATTTAAAAAAAAAATCAACAAAAAAAAATGAACTTTTTTGTTTAGGTTTTTCTTGTCTTCTGTTAGAGAAATTTTTGAGCAGGTAACTATTTGGACCGGGAAATAATTTTCGGAAATTTCTTTGTTTTTTTTTTCATTTATTTTTTTTTGTTTAATTTCATTTGTTAAAAATTAAAAAAAAAGTAAACTCTCAAAAATTTTAACGATAATTAAATTTTTAATTTAATAAAATTTTTTTCTTAAATTTCTTTTTCATTATTTTAAAATCGATCTCAAAATAAACTTCTTAAGCTCTCTTTAAATTTAACGGGAATCCTCTTAATATTTAATAATTCTTTCCAAATTAAATAAGAAAAAACCAATTGTATGAGAAAAATTTTTGTCAGAAAATCAGTGAGATCGAGAGCATAATGGAAGTACTTCAATATTTTTCTCTTTAAATCGGTCTCTTATCAAATGTGATATGTGAACTGAAGCGCCATCTTGTTGAAAAATGAAATGATTGTCTGGATTGTAAAAAAGCATAACTGACCGTACATTCTGATTTCCAGGGTGCCTTTTGAAGCGAATTGATCTGGCCTGTAAAAATATTGCAAACAACCTTACCTTTAGAAGAAATAATCCCTGTATGTCTGCTGATACTACTCCATTTTTAGCCTTGGTACATAGAATTTGTGATTAAATTTTTCATTATTATAAATCTTTTTACAATAACACTGAATTTGCGATTAGAAACCTCGAAATTTGACTCGTCGCTAAAAAACAAAAAGTTCAAAAAAAACAAAATTTCGACTTTTTCGAGGATTTTCAATTTTATGAATTTTTAAGAAAAGAGAAATTTTCTAATTAGAATTTTTTCTCTTTTTTACGATATCTTACGTAATTTTCTGTAAAATTTCATCAAAAATACAGTACATTTCTGAAATAAGTTGACAGTCTGCTTAAGAGGCTGCTTAAGACCGTCTTAAGAGATTTTAAGCAGTCAAAAAGCTATGCTTAAGAGGCTCTTAAGACGAT
>NTPY01000939.1:934014-950242 GCA_002922825.1 Brachionus calyciflorus
CTTTCTCTTGCTTAAGAGGCGTCTTAAGACGATATTTTTTTTGCTTAAAACTTGCTTAAGAGTTGCTTAAGACCCTCTTAAGATTTGCTTAAAAAGTTGTCAACTTATTTCAGAGATGTACTGTAGTAAAAATCTGTAAATTATTGTGATATTTATTTTTTAGAAGGATTTAAGGAGCGATAGAGGTAAAGCTTGGTTGAAAACCTAAAAATTGGAACGGAACAAACTTGAACTTTATGGAAAACTTATGAACCCTTTATAGAAATGACTTTTTTAAAGTAAATCATTTTTAAAAAATAAGTTTTTTCTAGATTTTGGAAATTGATATTTTTAGAAACTAATTATTATTAGGTTTTTGACAAAGCTTTACCTCTATCGCTCACTAAATCCGTCTAAAAAATAAATTTTACAATAATTTACAGATTTTTACTATTTTTGATGAAATTTTACAGAAAATTACGTAAAATATCGTAAAAAAGAGTAAAATTGAACTTTTATAAAATTTAGCTTTACTTTCCTTAAAATACTCAGTAAGATCGCTAAAGACTATTAAGCGTCAATTTTAACAAGCGTACCTTCTGAAAGAGCATTTTTGATTGCAGGTTTGAAAATTGATTTAAAAAGACAAACAATTCATTCAAATACGGCCCATAGGCTTTGCTTAAAATCATGGTTAGCAAATTTGGTTTTACGTATAAAGATTATTCTAAAGGTTCTCTTCAAAAAATTTTCATCGAGTTTAATTTGTAACCAGAAAAAATAAATAAAGAAAAAACTTTAGAGCCATACTGTCTGAGAAAAAATTTAAACTATGATATTCTATAAAAATAAAAAAATTAAAAGGATAATCATTTTCTAACAAAAAAAATCGAACATAATTTTACTTTTTGGAACTTCACAAAAAATTAAAACAAAAAAAAAATTATTCTTTTTTTGAACAAACCCCATAAAAATGATTATAAAAATTTCTCAAAAATCCCTAAAAATTAAAACTATTTTTTATAATACGTGATATTTTTGAGAATGAAGAAAATCCACAAAATTTTTTTTAATAGTTATATATATTTTAAAATATAATTTTTTGCTTATGGACCTGATCTTGAAACTTATTCTAAGCCAATGGATCTGGTCTAGTTAATTTTTTTAGATAGACGACCATGGTCTACCAATACTCACGAAACCCACCCTTTTCAATAGTCAAACCATGGTTTCTTAAGTTACGAGTGACTTAGTCCCCCAGAGTTATTATATCAGGCACTACGGTATGTATATTTAACGATTTTATAGAGCTTCCAAAAAAAAGAATAGCATGATTTTGTAGGGTTAAACTCAATTTTCCATTTCAATGAAAATTCAAAGCAAACATCAAGTAGCTTATTTAAATATGTTGTTGATGGACTAAGAATTAGTATATCATCACAATAAGCTATTATAGACACATTTGTTTGTCCAATTTTTGCACCAATATTAAGTTTTAAACTTTCTTCCAACATGTCGCTGATGAAAAAGTTAAAAAGATAAGCTGATAGTTTGCCACCCTGCTTTACTCCTTCAGTTGATTGATAAATATTCGACTTCATTTGATTAATTTTAACGATTTTTTTTGACTTGTTATAATATGACATAATTGACCTCCAAATCCAAATATCAATCTTACTATACAGTTTTTAGAAAAGACCAGCTCTACATAATTTATCAAATGCTTTGGTTGCATCAAGGCTAGCTAATTTGATCTCCGAACCTCCATTTTTATAATAGTTTATAGTCTCATTTACTATAAAAAATGCATGCTAAGTTGAACTCTTCGGTTTGTAACCGAATTGGTTGTTACTAATTAACTTACTAAAGTCCATTTTGCTTAGGATTAGACCTTCAAACAAAGAGGCAAATGTAGTTGACACTGATATTGGGCTAAAATCGCTACAGCTTTTCATTTCACCGTTCTTGGGTATCGGTGTAACCAAAGAAATGTTAAAATTCTCAGGTATATAACCATGTTTTACTATATTATTAAAAACTACCGCTGAATACAGGAAATTTTATCATTCATATCAAATCTCAGCATTTCATTTGAAATATAGTCTACACCAACTGATTTACCAAGTTTGAGTTATTTCACAGCTTCTTTAATATCAGTTACACTAAATTTGTTCTCTACACTTTGTTTGAGAGATTCTTGAAACTTGAGCTTAACATCTTTCTCTATTTCAATCTGTTCTTCGTTTGATTCCCTGTCTTCATGCGAAAAAAGTTTCAAATAAAACTCAGAAAACTGATTTAAAATCATTAAAACCCTCATTTGTTTTAAAGTCTTGCTTTTTCTTGAATTTTTTAATAGCCCGCCAAAATTCATCTCTATTTTTGTCTAAAAGCTGATCAATTTTTAAACAATTATTACGCGATGTCATTTGATAATCTCGTCTAATTTTCCTTCTCTCTTCCTTAATTAACCTTTGGTAATTTAATTTTTTACTTTTTCTTAGAACAAAGTTCAATTTATTTTTATTTTCAATAAAATTCTTCTTTGTTTGATCTTTAAGTAATTAAGCTTCAGCTTTACGAGCACACTTAATTAAACATTTTGTTAAATAGTTGATATTATCATCAACAAGTTTTGCCAAATCATTATTTGGATCAAATGAAAAAAAGTCCAAATTTATGTTACTAACTTCTAGTTTAAATAATGAGATAAATCATTATTTTTCCAATCAAATTTATGAAACCATTTGGGTAATTTTTCGAAGTTTGTAGGTTCAGGAATATTATTGGTTATAAACACAGAACCAGAAACTGGTTTTTGGTCACTAAGATCTTCAGAACAATTTATAATTTCTGAATTATTAATAATTTTTAACCCTGCCTCGTTTGTAATTATATGGTCAAAACAAGCAGTATAATTACCTTTTTTGTAAGTATATTCTAATTGAGATTGACTATTTTCGATGACATTCTTTAATTTATTATCAATTAAAAAATACTTTAAACGATCAAATCTTGTTTCAGTTGAACGATTAAATGAAGCATTAAAATCTCCAAATATAATTTGAGGTAAAGTTGGATAATTTTTAACTTGAGCTTTTAAAAGCGAAAGATTCGATTTAAAATTAGATAAGCGTTCATCAGTTCGATTGTCAAAAGACTCCATGAAAAATAAGTTTACTGCCGTTTAAATTAAGTACTACAGTACTTATTTCAACATCATAAAAATAAATATTTTCTAATTTAATATTTTTTCTAATACACACCAAATGTACCACCAAATGGTCGACCTTTTCTTTTCTTTTTTTTTTAAATGGATAACTTGATTTAAAAAAGAATTCATGTTCATTACTTAATTCTTTAAATAAAATTTCTTCTTCTTGGGCTAGCCAAAGCTCAGAGAAAAAACAGACGTCATATTGTGAAATTAATTTTTTGATAAAAATTCGGCTAGATTTAAAACCATAGCAATTATATGCTTCAAAATTGATATTACTTTGATAGTGATTTTTCGTAAAATTAGACTAATATTTTGTAATTGGTTATTTTGTAATAGATTATTAGCAGTCGAATTAAAAATTAAAAATGTACAATTAAACTGTACAATTAAAAATTATATAAACAAATTAATTATTCATGATTTTGACTAAAACTTTCAGCTTGATGCTGATTGTTTGCTTCTTTTTCATTATTTGATACCATTTCAATATCATGTCAATGCTGATTTTCATCCTCATCTTCTTCATCAAGGACATCTTCATTTACTACTAAACTTTGATTTAAATCATTAACTTGATCTTTACCATTTTTACCATCGACTTCAACTATATCTATATCTTTTTCAGCATCACCACTATCAGCAATACAAGCTTTATGGTTTACTGATTCATTTTCACGTGTCGCTTTATCACGATTATTGTTTCTCTCACGCCACTTCGATACATACCTGCTGGCTAATTTTTACCTTCTCTTATCCCATAATCAAAATGAGACTCAACAGTTAATTTAAAAGATCTAAAGTATCTGTTGGGTATGTTTGGACTTAGTTCTTCCAATCTAATGATATTAGCAAAGGCTGAGATAAGTTGATATACTTTTTGCGGATCTACTTTTGGAATCCATTGACCTATATAATAGGAGAATGGTCTTGATCTAGCACTCAAATTTTTAATGTCACTTATAGCTGAACCTACTATTTTTCATTTTTCGGTTATGTCTTTTAGCACCAGATGATACTGTATAACCTTCATCGTCATCATTTTTTTTTTTGATGCGACAATCTTGTAACACAATTTTGTACATGCATTTATTGGTACACGATTTTTGAGATTTTTTGGTTTATGAATTAATATACTACTATATGTTTGGTTATTTTCTTTTGATTCATTTCTTTCATTGACCATACCCTTACCATTAATATTTTCAGCTGTTTGATTTATGTCTGTATTATTTTGCTTTGTATTTATAGGTTGTGGTACTTGAGGATCACATTTACTACTTGTTTTAGCTTTAGCATCAACTTCACTTGACTTTTTTTCTGATTGATCAACTATTTGTTTCGATTCTGTAGCTTCACTCACAACTTTAGTAATTGTTTCACTATTGCTTTCTTCTTTTTTTGAATCATCAGCTAATTTTCTTTTTTTCACTTGAGGATTAAGATTCATTTGATCTAAATTATTATCCTCAAGAAAATTAATTTCATGCTTGATTGATTCAAGTCCATTATAAAGTTCAGTTCGATTAGTATTCAAACTTGAATAATAACAATATATCTATTGTCTTTATATAATCCAGTCACAGGTACAATTACTGTTCAGCACAAATATTATGGAAAATCGGTCTTTGATCGTTACTTAAACCAACTTTTTTTAACTTAATTAATTCTTTTTCGGGACTGTGAAGTTTATTTCTATTCACTCATTTCAATTCAGCATTTTAAGTGTTATTTTTTTAAGAAATAAATTTTTTCCAAATTTTTAATTCGTAACAATTCTGCTACATCCAAAAAAAACAGAAAAAAAAATTTTTTTTCCAATCGAACAATTTTTTCAGAACTGAGTCAGCTTGGATTAAAAATCATTCTGTTCCCATTATAATAGTATTTTAATATTTATATTAAATATAATTTTTTAAGCAGTGTTCAAATCCATCACCAGGACTTTTTAAGTCAGAATAAACTTAACTTTTTCAATTTTCTGGTGATAGAAAAATAAGGAAGCAAAAAAATTTTCATATTTCGGTTTAGCAAAGTTGTTACATTTTGTAACAATTTAAAGCTAGAAGAAAAGTAAAAAATAAAAAAGTTACAGCAAGTTGAACGAATTAAAATGGACTTCAGAGCCCCTTCTTTTTCAAAAAAATTTGATTTTAATTCTAAAAATTTTGATCTAATTAATTGTTCATTTTCACTATTTTTAATAATTTGAATAGGTTCTTTTGATAAACTATTCGATAAAACTCTTCGAAACTCATACTGTCTTTAAGAGTTAAAGAATTAATATTTAATTTTTCATTTTCAATATCATTGTGATTTTCTGCATTCAGAAGAAATTAATTTATTAACCACTGGATCATTTATTATTTCCTCGAGTATTCCATTTATTATCTAATTGAGCGAACATCCAAACTTGAACGTCCTTTAAACCTTTTCCTAAATTATGTTTTACTCAAGTCACTCGTCTATTTCAACTATCTCTCCATGACCTCCAATTTTGATCGAATTTTTATTGACAATGATAGAACATACATTTCTTAGCCTAAGGTAGATTTTTCCTATTGTTTTTGGGTCTGTTTTCTCTCCAGTAAATTGTCCAAACAAGTCGCTAGCTATGACAATTATAAACTGATTTGCACAAAATCTTAAAATTAGAACCAACTGATACAAAGAAAATTTAAACAACAAAAAAAAATGACTTCGTCTGGCTATCTGTAACTATCATTTTTTATGCTTTAAAAGTTGAAAAAATTATTTTTGATCAGCTTTCATTTGACACATTAAATAAGATTGAAACTTTTTTAAATGAAAAACTTAAGCATTTAACCATCAAAAATAATTTTTTTCAACTTTTAAAGCAAAAATAAATGATAGCCACTAATAGTCAGACGAAGTCAAGGATAATCACGTTAATTTATTTTTTTGAGTCACCAAAATTACTCTGATTCGTGTAACTTTGGTACATTTTGATAAATTACAAAGATCGGAAAAATACTGTAATCGAGCATAAATTTACAGTACAAATTAAAACTTACTTGTACGTTTCTTTTCCTTTCCTCTTCCTGAGAAAGGAAAGATTTCAAAAAAATACGTTATAAAATATTAGTTTTTTTTGATTGTTTTCTTCAAAGGAAGAGGAAAGGAAGAGTCGAGGAACAAAATGCGTACAAGTTAGTTTTAATTTTTACTATATATCCGTAGTTTTTGTAATTCTTTTTTTAAATGCTAAATTTCAAATATATCCCTAAATATTGCTGGACAAAAAAACGGTGATATAACTGCGAGCCCACTATATTTCTTTTTCAAAATATGAATACCATAAGCAAACGGGTAATTCTAAATCAGATCAATGAGAAGAATAAAGAAGTTAGATTTCTTCGAGTACAGAATATATAAATGTTTTTCGAATCATTCCTATATTACGATTTTTTTTACCACTTGCATTATTTTTTAGAGTTTCGCATATTAAACTACTTTGGATTAATTTTTTCAGAATCGGTTAAAACAAACTCTAGAAAAAAGAAAAAAAACTAATGCAGTGAGTGTTGGCAAAAGTATAATATATGCCTTGATTGGTAAAAATAAACTTAGAAATTTCAAAATTTGAATTTTTATTTAAACATGTTTATTTGATAGTAAAACGGTCGACGATACTTTATATATTTTGTTTATTTATAGACTTATCCTTGTAATCATTTGAAGGCCTATTCAAACCAGCCGATATATCGGAAAATTTTTTAATACTTGAAGTTTGAAAAGTATAAAATTAAAATGCATTAAACTAAAAATCAAATCTTTAATCAAATAGAATAGAAAACAAAATCTAAAATTAAAAAATGACACTAAAAACAAAAATTTAATTAAAACGTGATTTTACAGCTTTAATAATTTGCGTGACTTGCACGAGAAGATAAACTTGAATGATAGACTTCTAAAGTTACATGTTTTTTGCTTTTTTTATTATTATTATTATTATTGTTCAAGTTGTTTTTTAATTGGAAAAGAGGGAGAAGAGAGCATTTTTAATTTTTAAATTTTCGTACAATAGATTCAAATTACGACTCGAAAGAGAACAAATAAGAAAAAAAAACAAAAAAATTAAATCTTAACCAACACGAATACTAGATTAAACAATAAAATAATAAAAAAAGAGAGCAAATGATTTAGAGAGCGGTTGCTGGGCTTAAAGTTTTAGGCATGCAAGAATTAATCGTCATAGAAGAATTTCAATTTGCAGCAACTGCCATCAGTCAGAGTATCAAAAATTTCGTGTATAATCGAGTGTGATCAATAAATTAAAAGTTTTTTTTTTTAGAAAAAAAGAAGAAGTTATTTCATGATTTTCAAGAAGATTTAAGTTAAATCTCTTCTAATAAAAATAAAATGAAAAGCAATTGAACTTTTTTTTTTCTTTCAAATAAGAATTTATGGAAGAGAAATCGAAGAAAAAAGAATAAGAATAGGAACGATTGAACGAGCCCAGAAAAGATTGAAATTTGCACTTGATGAATTTTAATTAATTAATTTTTTCATTCTTTAATCTGCATATTTAGCTTTCAAATTAATTTAAATAAATAAATAAAATAACTTGATAATTAAAACAAATTTCAATTTTTTTTTATTTAAGTTATTTGAAATTGAATTTTTTTTCGATTTATCTTTTCGTATATTTGTCTCTCTTTCTCTTTTGTTGTTGTTTAGTTTGTTTTTTTTTTGAATTTTCTCAATTTCTAATAGAAGGATATTCAAGTGAAAATCAATAGATCAATCGACCATTATTTTTCTTATTTTATATACAGATCATAAATTAATTTGATAACCCCAGCACCTATTCAAGTGTTATCAAGTAGCCCCTTTAGACACGCTGTAGTTTTCTTATAAACTTTCAAATATATTGATATTTAAATAATACAATATAAATGAATAAATTAAAACTTAATTCTATTAAAATTTGCTTTTATCGATTTCGATTTAGACGTAGTTATATGAGAAAACCCAGTGTAATGTTTGGTATCTAAGGCAGTAAATTTTTTTTCTCCTTTTAATTTCAAAACCTTTACTATCCGTAGTTATTTGGTGTACAACCATTCAACATCAAGATCTAAATAAATTGTTTCAAAAATTGATTCGTTCCTCAGTCGATATTCAAAAACTAAAGTTGCTTTTAATATATTTTATTTTACCAAAATCGCGTATTTTTTCTATTTAGTCGGGTTTTCAAAAAATTTAATTTTTGTTTCTTTATAAAAGACTTATACAAATTTTAAACAAAATTTTTCTACGTTTTATTCAGTTAGATATCATTTGCTGATATTTATCTAGCATGACATTGGCTTCCTAAAAAAGCAAATCGGCATTAAAAGTTACCATTCTATCATATTTGCCTTAAGCTTCTTTTTTTTTTTTTACTAAAAAAGACCCTCAAAGAGTCTGCATATGTCACAAAAATCTATTTCATACGACACTGATTATTAAAAAGGTATCAATTTATAAAACACAAATTTGAAAGCTGAACAATTTTAAAAAATGTTAAATCACTGGTCAAATCTTAAAAAAAATTTGTTGTCTTTAGCCAATCTATATTTAAGTTAGAATTGGACTTCTAAACAACACATTGAGATCAGCTAATTTTTCATTTTCAAATCTCTTAGTTTACTTTAGAAAAAAAAAAGGAAGTTTCCAATGTTTTAACTTGATCCCTAAAAATTATTTTAAATATTTTAAAAACCGAATAAATTAAAAAAAATATATTTCACAATACAAATAACTATTTTTTGCATTTTTTTCAACATCTTTGAATAAAAAAAAGTTTGATTTCTTTAAATTTTATTTAGTAAATATTAAAAGCAAAGATTTATGAAGAGCCACGAATACCATTAGTTTAAAATTTTTGTTTTATAAAGGTAAAGAAGAGCATGACTTTTTAAGTTTATTTTTAAACTGAATTAAATCGAGCAAGATAAAAAATAAACAAAATAAAATTTAAATTTAAAAAAAATATATTTCTAAAACTGCAAATAATTTCTATTGTTATCCTCGAAAATATTTTGTTTAATTAAAAAAAGAAGAAGAAAAAGACGAATGAAGAACGAGAGAAATGTTTATGGATTTAGAAAATTTGTATTTACAAATAAGATATTTCAATAAAAGGTGATTAACTCAATAAATTTAAGTGAGTTTATTTCATTTGGATTAAAATACCTCACGATTTCAAAATCTAATCAAGTAATGGTGTAACTGAACAAAGGCATTTAGAATAGGACTACTTTAGAGAAGATAATCCATTGATCTAAACCGGTTTAAGAGGAAAAAAAATTTAAGTTTCAAATTTCAAAATTTAACAACTAATAAAAAATATTTTAATTAATTAATTTAATTTAATTAATCACAGAAGAAACATGAAAATAAAAATGATAACTAAAATAAGGGGATCAATTTTCACTTGTTTAACAATATTTTATTTTAAAAAAAAAATTTATTATCACTTTTTAAAACGCCGCCCTACTCATTTTATGTATATAGATGACAATTTTAGTCGAGTGGTTTGATTTGTCAACAATCATAAAAAACATTTTTATTGGCTCATTTTGATATTTTTAATTTTTTTTGAACCAATCGGAATTTTTCTCATCTATTTTTTCTTTTTCTTTTATTTTTTTTGAATAAACAATAAAAAGAGATAAAAAATGAAAAATATTTTTTGACATTCTTTCTTTTTTATTATTTCTTTTTTACAATTAAAAAGATTAAACTTTTTGAAATAAAAATATTATTTAGAGTAAATTATCTTTTGAACCCCAGGTATACTACTAGTTCTTGAGGATACGTACAACAACAACAACCTCATCAAAAAACTAAATAAAATATGGACTTTTTGAATGACTCAATAAGTGACATTAAAAATGGTAATGTATATGATTTTTAATTAGTGAAGTCACCTAAGATTTCCATAAGTTTTTGTCAATATCAGGATTCCTTAGTAAAGCAGTTTGCAGAAAAACTTTTTTCTTTCCATTTAGTAGGATTTATTTATCGCAAATAAAAAACAAATTGCACAAAGTACGTCAATGAAATTGTATTGTATTTTGGTAGACAGGTATAATTTCTAACCCAGCAAGATTTAAAAAACATAAGTACACTTTTTTTATTAGCTTAATTAACTTCCGTAAATAGGATTTAAATTTGAGGTAGAGTAGGAAGTGGTAGATCAAAAACATGACATAGAAAATTTGATTTTTTTATCAGCAGAATAATTAAAACCAGAGACTTGTAACAGTGTGTTCAAAAAGCAACAAGAGAAATTTTTTTTAGACACTTTCTAAATCAGAAATTCCTTGATTAATTTCGAGAAGCGCATTCAATTTTTTCATCTAATTTTCAATTCCTTTTTTATTTTTTTTTCTTATAAGTGTCTAAATCACTCTATCTTTCACTCTTTGTTTTCGATCAAATAGATACGAAAAATGACAAAGCAGCAAATAAAGAATATAGAAAAAAAATTCAATTTATTTCTCTATTTCTAAATTTGCAATCAAGCAAAAATTTTATGTAAAAAAAATAGAAGAAGAAGAGATTCCTAAACACTACAAAATTAATTAAAAAAAAATTTCTATTATATTTATTTTGTTATATTTTTGAAATTTCAAAAGAGGAATTAATTAAAAATTAAAAGTCCTCCAATCAAATAATTTTTTCATCATAAATCTATTTGACGAATCATTTTAATTTATTTTTTATTTATAAACTTTTTTCAAATAGAAAATATGATTGGATGTGGATCAACTAAATCCGATGAAGAAGATCATCAATTAATCTCACCACATTCAATTGAATCGTCTTATTTGAATTCAAATTCAGATTGCTCTTCGCCTAATCCTACAACACCTATTAAAAAATCAGATTCATTGCTGATTGACAATTTGATAAATCCAACTATGTCTCAATTTAAGCCGCCAAGTCTTACCACTCCACATGATTACTTCCTTTCAGTTCAGAACTCTTTGCAAAAACAACCAAATTTAAGGTTAATAGCTGCTAGTTTAGGCTCTATGTATGGTAATTTCATGAATCCAAATCCACATTATTCCTTGCCTCATAATTATTTTGCTAATATGGCAAAATACGCTGCAGCTGTTTCGGCAACCCAAAGCTATCCACAAGAAGAAAATGAAGACTTCGAATCAGAAATAAAAAATTCGGACGAAGGAGATAATGAACAAGAAACTGGATCCAATAATAATACTAATCTATTGACTTGTGTAGTTTGTGGCGATGTATCATCAGGCAAACATTATGGTATTTTAGCATGTAATGGTTGTAGTGGGTTTTTTAAACGTTCAGTAAGAAGGAAATTAATATATAGATGTCAAGCAGGTACCGGTAGTTGTATTATTGATAAAGCACATCGTAATCAATGTCAAGCATGTCGATTAAAAAAATGTTTAAAAATGGGAATGAATAAAGATGCTGTTCAAAATGAAAGACAGCCTAGAAATACAGCACAAGTGAAACCAGATTCTTTAATTGCTTACATCAAAGATGGTGCTACAGTGTCTGTAATGCATGATGAGGAAAGATTATCGAATAATATGAGTAGGACCTCAAGTAGTCAGGATGAGGATTTGGAAGAGGAAAAAGAAGACAAAAAAAAGAATAAGAGAAAATTCGGACCAAAGAGAAAATTAGAATCGGATAACGAGGAATTGATTAAGAGAGAAAAAAGTGTCAGAATCGAGAGTCCGACTCCTGGCGCGAATACAGATAATCATGTACAGGAAACATCAGCGAGAGTTTTGTTAATGTCAATAAAATGGTGTAAATCATTACCTTCATTTGCCGCACTTCCTCTACGAGATCAAGTACAAATTAATTTAAATTTAAATTAAATTTTATTTTTGTTCAAATCAAAGATTGTTTATTTAGGGATTTAAGGGTAAAAAAAGAGAAGATAAGTTTTTTTTTTTCTATTGTAACATGAAAAAAAAGTGTATATAGTCAAATAATTATCAATAACTTTGATTAAAAAATGTCATATGAACAAATACCTCAAAATATTTGCTTTTTGAGAAAAGATATTTAAATTTTGTTTTAAAATGAAAACATACACAGGAAAGGCTTAGCACATTTGTTTTTTAATTTTCTTCTTTTGATCTTAAATATCAAAAAAAAAATGTAAATTTTTAAAAAATTTTTTTCTTACCTGCGCATTTCGTAATAATAATCCCATGGTAAATAATAATAATAAAAATAATGTTACATGGTTAGGGAATGAAATTAAACTACTTTGATATTACTGCAGTTGTATAAAGCTTAAGAGGTTAGGCAACAAAACTCGTTTAAAGCTTAATTATCTAAATATTTAAACTTTTAAAAAAAAATCAAAGAGATTCCCTTAAATTGTGGAAGTTAACGGAAGTTTTCAAAATAAAATTAGCAGCTAATTTTAGCTATTTTGTAATATTTAAAATATTTTGTTATAATTTTTTTATGCACCCTTTTGAAAAAATGTCAAACGGGGGCTTAAATTAAAAGTTGCGTTGAGAAAAATATTTACAGTTTGAATAACGATGGCTTGCCGAAATTACACGCTTTTTTATTCATAATATTTTTGGATCTTGTTGCCTTCGTGATAAACTGGTCATCCCATCTGAGATCACTTTACTTTTGCCGGTTATGTGAACATTCATGATCACATATTGAATGATCAAGCATATTGTGATCAAATTTAAATTAACTTAAAAAGTCGAAAAAAAATTTTTGTAACCGAATTAACGTCGTATCCGCTCCAGCAAAAATGGATTAAGTACGGGTACATGTACGCGGACGACATTAATTCGGCAGCAAAGCAGTACCTTAAAAAAATCACTTTTAAAAGAGAAAATTAATTTATTTCGAATTGAAGTTCGTTTATATTTTATTCCCATTTAAAAATGGGATATATTTTTTAAAGAGTCAGTTAAAAGTCTCTATAAGATAAAAATTAAGCAAGCTCGTGAAAATCTTTTTTTAACTAAGGATAACTGAATTTGTATTTTTTGTGATCGGCAACTTTGGGATCATAAATTTTAAACTTTCGATTATATTTGATCACAATATGCTTGATCATTCAATATGTGATCATGAATGTTCAAATAAACGGAAAAAGTATAGTGATCACACATTGGGTGACCAGTTGATAACGAAAGCAACAAGATCCATATTTTTGAAAATTAAGTTTTAAATTCATTTTTATTTTTTAAGATGCAGTTAATACGTTTTTAAAATGGTTTTGCAGTTTACGAAATTTGAAAGAAAAATAACCATTATTATCTTTTGATATAATTATGCTACAACTACGCTAATTTGAAAAAAATTATAGAACATTGCGTAGTTGTACCAAAATTGTATCAAAACATAAAAAAGAAAAATTCTTTGTTATGAAATTCTACGTTTTTTGAATGTTTTGTTTCCCGTTGTACCCGAGAGTTTATTTTAGGCGGAAAAGAAAAATATTCTTAGAATTAAATTTTTTTCCATTACTGATTTTAAAAGAGTATATTTTTTCGAAGTAATATTTTTAAATGGTAAACTAATCGTGATCATAGCAGTATCTGTAATTTAGTCTAAAATTTTGTCTGAGTTGTAAGAATCTGATATACCAGACTTCTTAAAAATAACAAATATTAAAAATTTATTGGATTTAAATTTGAGGGTTAAAGTTTCAGGTTCCTAAAGAGCAACTTTAAACATAAATTGAGAAAGTGATCATTATTAATATTATGTTAGAGAAGATTATTAGTGGCTTTTACAGCTTTGAGCTAATTCGAATTAAAAACAAATCAAAAATTTCAGCTTGAAGTTACTTAAAAAAAGAAATTTTTATTTCAACCACAAGCGTTTTTTTTTAGACAACTCAAATTATATAGATAAAAAGAAAATTCAAAAAAATTAACTAATAAATTCAATTTTTAAAAAGATCATATTGTTGGAAGAGTCATGGCCTGAGGTATTTTTATTATGTGCATTACAAATATCAACATCAATGGAAGTGAATCCATTTCTAACAGTGAATGATTATGCTCAAGATAAAAGCAATTTAAGATTAATAAACGATTTATTCTCAAAATTTAAACTTTTGAACATTGATCCAAATGAATTTGCATTTTTGAAAGCGATAGTTCTGTTCAAATCAGGTAAATTTTTATTTGAATATAAGAAAAAACTTTAAGTAATAAAAAAAATAAATTTTTTTTTAAAAAGAAATTCGTGGTTTAAAAGATGCACAAGCAATTGAAAATTTACAAGATCAAGCTCAAATGATGTTATCGCAGCATATTAATTCACAATCAATGGCAGGTAATCGGTTTGGTAAATTGCTTTTAATTTTACCAATGTTAAAAACAATTGGAGCTCAACGCCTAGAAAAATTGTATTTTTCTCAATCCGTAGGAAGTTTATCAATCGAAAAGATTTTAACCGATTTAATTAAAAATTAGAATTCTCTATGGCTCTTTGAAAAAACAGTGAAGAGAATTTTTTAAACACAAAAATTTATTGAAAAAAAAAATTAAGAAAAAATTTGGAAAAACGATTAATTTTTATTTAAATTTTGTGTTTTCATTTGTTGAACTATTTTATTAATCTCGAATTTTCTTTCTCTTTCTTTAAATAAATTATTTACTCTATCTTTTAAATCACGATCTGTAAAATATTCTTTTTTTTATTAAATTTTAAAAATAAATTATTTAAAAAAAAATTTAAATAAGAATTTTTTTAAAAATCAACCTATCGATAAGCCTATTCAAATTATCACCACCTAAATTTTCTGGGAAACCGATTAAGAGTACTGCTAGAAATTTTAAGATCATTTATCAGAAAGAAAAAAATAATTTTATTTCGCAGCGGTATCCTACCATATTCTACTTTAATATGTTTAGTCTTAGAAAATTTTTAAATCTCTAGGGTTATTTTAAGTTTATTTTTTACAAATTTTATGACACCAAATGCATGAATACAAAGACAAAAAAATCAGAAAACAGTTTTAAGTAATCCTTCAAAATCGAACCAAAAGGTTAGAACTAAGAGTCAAAATTACAAAATCCTCAGAATTTTTGTTCAAAAAGTTCAAACTTAAAGCTTCAAGTTAAATTTATAAAAAATTGAAAAAACTTTACCTACGAAAAAGATTAATCTTAGAAATCTTCTAAGATCTAAGATTTCTAAGAATTTTCTTAACGTAGGTAAAAACTTTTTAAAAATTTCTTATCAAAATATCCTAGAAGATGAATATTTAAACTTTAAAAAATTTCGAAGATTCCAAAGATTTACTCTTAGTTTGGGCCTTTTGATTTGATAATAAAAAATACCATTTTCGAAGTTCGATTCTGAGTTTTTTTGTTATTTATCGAATATTTAATTTTTTTTTTTAAATCTTGGAAAAATTGTCTAAATTAGACATTTTTTACGAATTTTCGCTGAAGTCCCAATAATAGCGTAACATACCCAACTTTTTGACCGTGACATCCTTTGCTTTCACACAGTACTGAGCCACATTTTTGGACTATACTGGAATAGGGTACTAGAAGAATTTAAACTGAAAAAATTTATTTAAAACAAACTTAAACCCCGCAAATTTTGCGGAGGAAAAGAGACTAGTTTAGAATAAATTAAGAACAGTGTTACCTGGATTTTTTTGACTTCTTTTTTGAGAAACCGTGATTTTGTAATTTAAAAACGATTCTCTTAATTCTTTAACTTATTTTTATGGTGGCTTGCATTTTTTTCGCTACACTTTTTTCGCTTGGCGAAAAAAATCCAATTTTAAAAAGACATTTTTTTCGCTGGTTATTAAAAAATAATAAAATCATAAAAACCTAAAACTTTTAATTCTTTGTTTCAAAAAATAAAATAAAACTGCACACCATGACGGTTAAATACGAATATATTCAAACCCACCACTTTAAACCTGAGAGTGACGATGATAATAATGTTAACAAAGATGGTTATAAAGTTTTTTCAGTCGGCTTCTTATTCTTTCAAAATAAAAAAACCCAA
>NTPY01000939.1:961413-986828 GCA_002922825.1 Brachionus calyciflorus
TAAGGTTAAGAACAATGAATAATTCTGTCTTTTATTATTGCAGAGTTTGAGGATAAATGTCACAAGAAAAAGAACTAATATTTTTTAATTTTTATTAGATTTAAAAAAAAGGAGTTTAAAAAAAAGTCAACATTTATTTTATTTCTTGATAATTGATATAATGAATTTTAATACTTCTGCTCTAATTTATCCGTACTTAAGTAGTAAGTGAAAGTTTTTGTTCAACAACAAAATTTTGTCAGGCAGTAAGATACCTAATTTTTTTTCAAATACTTTTGAATTTAGTATTTTTTTTTAACAATCAATATTTTATACATAAAGATTTTTAATTTCTCCATCTCTTAAAACGACATGAGATACACGTGAAACTACATTCATACACGTATTTCACATGCTGAAAATTTGAGAAACAAAGTTATCCAAATTTTTCCTAGACCCTTTTTTAGTTTTCTTGACAAAATAAAATTTTTCCTAAATTAAAAAACTCAGTTGTTTTATAATATAAACAATTAAAACATGAAATAAGTGAAGGAATCAAATTATTTGCCATAAAATAAATGTGAAAATATTCGTTTAAACTGCTGAAATATAAACTTAACTTGTTATGCTAATTTGTTAAAAATCGAAAATTTTATGATATATCAAGAAATATAGAATTATTGTCATTTTCCAAAAATATACCCTGTGACACAAATGTTTAAATCACTTTTAAAAGACTGGGTGAATTAATAAAATAAAAAAGTATACTTAAAAAAGTATTGCAAGCGACAGGTGCTAAATCTTAATTGGGATTCTAGGGAGTTTTGTTAATTAAAATGTTTTTAATGGAAAGGAAAGGAAGTCTTTTAGAATTTTATTCAAGTCTATTTGAGACTTTTAAAAGTACCAATTGAGCAATTTAATACAATCGAACTTAATAAATTGAAAATGCGATAGATAGCGAAAAAGAAAACTTTTTCAAGAGAAAAATTTAAAGTAATTTTTTTAAAACATTGAAACTATAAAAAATTTCTTCAAAAACTTCAAGGTTAGAAAATTTAATTCAATCAACAATCCTATTTTTTTTAGATATTTACCACATGAAATAAAACAAGGAATAAACTTAACATTTTTACTTAAAGACAACTTCTGTTACATTTTGTATTCAATTTATTCCGGAATAAATAATCTAAATATTATTATATCGATTAATAGTTCAAACTCCATGAAAAAATACAATGCTATAAAAACTTAGTTATTTTCAGCTATAATTAATCAAGTTTAAAAAATAAAAAAAAAACTATCAAAATGTCAAGATATTCGGGTCCTTTAGAATGTAAAGTATACGTAGGTGGTTTATCAAGAAACGCCTCCAAAGATGAAATAGAAAGAATATTTAGTGATTTTGGAAAATTAACAAATGTTTTTGTAGCTCGCAATCCACACGGATTCGCTTTTATTGAGTACGAAGATAGAAGAGACGCCGAAGATGCAGTTAAAGCTCTAGATGGAAGGATGGTTTGTGGAACAAGAGTCCGAGTTGAGCTATCCCACGGTAAAAGTCGTCCAAAAGGACAAGTTCGTCGTGGAGGACCACCAAGGCGAAGAAGATCCAGGTAATTTATTTTCAATATTTTGTTTATTTTTAAACATAAGAAAATTATAATGAAATTTTTACAGTGATTTTTTCATTCAACTAATTATCACCTAGTTTAACTAAAATCTACTTTTAACTAAAACACATCTTCATCTAATTTTCATCAGCTCATTTCATCATCTACTTTCAGCTTATTTACCTAAAAATTTAACTTCTAAGATCATCATAAGTTTTTGAAAAGAAAAAAAATTAAGAGAAAATCATCTGCATCTTTATGATAATAAACATTTTATATTATTTTTTGTATGATTACAGATCATTTGATAGAAAAGAGTCAAGAAGTCGTTCTAGAACAAGATCTAGAAGTCCACGCAGAGAGGAAAATAGTCGCGAAGATAGAGATGTGCGAAGAAGACCAAGAATAAAGTAAATTGAAATTCATTTAAATTAAAATTAAGTTTAAAGTCTAATCTTTTTGTTTTTTTTTAGATCTCGTAGTCGATCTTAAACATTAATTAATGGTGTACATAAAAAAATTACTTGTTTTTATTTTAAACAATTTAAAAAAAATTTTTACTTAATTTTTTAAATAAAATTTTTAATTAAATTAAAATGTATTTTTCTTAAAATCGTCAACAAATTTATATTTCAATTGAATTTTATTTTTTTAAATATGATAAGGAGAAATATTAGGGCCACTAACAGCGAAAATATGATATTAGTAGATTTTAGACAAATTAAGTTCTTAGTTTGAAATGTTCAAAATATTTTTTCCTTTTTTCTGAGACAAAGATTCTTAAAAATATTGATCAACATCTAATATTAAACTGTAAAAGTAGATTTAATCAATCGGGATCGAATTGAAGACTTTAAGTCTTAGGGGTCCTATTTAATAATAAAGGAAATTTTCCAAAAGATCTTCAAAATATAATATGAAAAACCAAACCAAACAAGCCATTGTTTATGAGATATACCTTCATTGAATATCTTAGAAAGAATTTCACCAAAAAAATTTTCTGAAAATTAAGGAAAATTTTTTTTTGATTTTTAAATTTATCTGGAATAGTAAAATGCGACCAAAATAAGAGATACTAATTCGTTCATATTAAATTGAGGAATGAATATGTTTCATCTTGAATCAATGTCAAAAACAATTACACTTTCTACTAGTAGTAGTCAGCCTTACCGGTAGAAATTTAGTTAAAAAGCAAAGATCGACAAAAAGGACAGGGTTTAGTTTAGGAATCGGAAGCAGTAGTGTGACTATTTTGAGGAACAGGCTCAGTAGCGGAGAATGGCTCTAGTGAGTCGAGGCACTAGCAGGGTCTGGAAAAAATTTATAAACACGAAGATGAATATTTGGTAGGCCAGGGAATAAATTAGAAAGACTATGTTTACTTTTTAAAAATACTAGAAAAATTTTTAAAAATTTTTAAATTTTTCTTATCAAATTTATCAGCCACTACTGACTCCGCTCATTCTAATATTCCCGTGACTGACCCTACTCTTTAAAGGTCATCCTGTCGCTGGCCAGATATTGGGACTCGCTATTTTTGTAAAGACTCAAGTCTAAGTCTGAGTATTAAATGTAAAAGAGAGTTTGAATACAAAAATTTAGTTGAATGAAGTTTATCATAAAATTAATAATAAACCATTAGACTCGAATTTAAGCGATTAAATTTAAAAAATACTTAATCAAGTCTTAAACTTCCTTAAACTAAACTATGTCAATAAACTTGCCTACTAACCAAAAAACTCTCTTATAAATTTGACTAACTAATTCATTAAAATAAATATTTATTTTGAAAAGGTTAATAAGGATTCTTTTTTTATCTTATTGAATATAAAATTATTTTGATTTTAAAATGCTGTTGAGCATTTCTTGAGTGATTGGCCAAAATTCTCCTGTATTGTGTTGTGCTTGATATTCTTCATCAGTCACTGATGACTGTCTAATCAATTCTTTCTTATGACCATCTAAATACAATTTCTTTTGATTAGGTTTAGCATCATCATAGTCCTGTTCATCATTACTATCATATTCTCTCCTCGATATTTCATCATTATTCGTATATTTTAATTCAATTTCTTTTAGTTTTTTTATTGTTAAGTCTAATGCACTCTTTGGTCGCACTTAAACAAAATATTGATACATTTATAAAAAACAAAAAACACTTATAGAAAGAACAAAAAAAATTTACCACTTTCTAATTGGTTTAAATCAACATTCATGATACTGTTCTCTTCTAAATTATCATTATCAAGGAACTGATTTGAAATTACACTTCGGATTATTGAAACCTCTTGACTATTGCACTCGAACAAATAAGCCATCAATTTTATGTTTTCTTGCTCTAAATCGGCAACATACTCTTGTAAAACATTTAATTCTTTACTAAATACTGAAATCTATAAAATATAGAAAATTTATAAAAATTTCTACGATCATTTTTTTAAAACGTTTTTTGATTTTAAAAAATCTACAAAAATGTACTAAATCGTTTTACTTATCATAAGGTTAAGAAGCCAAGTTTCTTTTTTATAAAAAAATTTAATAAATTGAGTTACCTTTTCTTTTGTCCATTCATTTTCTCGTGACATTTCAATTGAATCTTTGTCCAAAAATTTCAAGCACTTTTCAGCTACGATTTTATTCTTTTTTTCTATCACATCCTCTGTGTTTCTTTTAATCTGATCAATTGTAGATTTAGTACTATTTCTTAAAGTATCTTAACATAAAAAAATAAATTAAAAATAAATAAAAAAATGAAGGTAAAAAAATTTTACTAGATATTATTTCATAATTCTCGTTCATATCAGCTAGTTCTTTTTTGAGCAAATATATTTGTGCTTCTAGCTCATCATTTCCACTTTTTCTAAAATCATGCCAATATTTAAGGTTACGCTTTGATTTTGAAATATCTTTTTCAGTATTTTTTATATCCTTTCTAATTTCTAGCAAATCTTTGTCTAATGACTCTTTAAATGCCCAGAGATTTTTAAGTTCACATAGGACATCGTCACGTTCACATCGTTTACGTGAGTTGATCTCATTCGTAAAATTTTTATAATCTTGAAGAGCTTTTCTAATATTTTGTTCTTTAGCTTGATTCAAACGATCATTTCGTTCTTTTAAATAAAAATTTCGTTCGACTAATTTATTCAATTCTTCATTGGCTTCTTGTAGCTCCTTTTCTTTAAGGTTAATTTTGTAAGTTGTAATGGCCTCGAAATAGTCTATTTTTGGTGCTTTAGATTTTTTAGACTTTTCTTTAGGCATTTTTAATATTTTATGTTATAACAAAAATTTATTATTTTTGATAAATTTTTATAAAATTTATGTTTTTCCTACCTGATTCGGTTGCTAACAAATTTTTTTTTTATAATAATGACAACAATTTTTTTTCCATTTCATGAACGAAATAATTTTCAATCATTTCTTAGTTAAATGGCCTTGGTCTGTTTAGAATAAAAATTTGATGATTTAAACAGGCTAATAATTTGCTTTAAAATATAGAAATTTTGATTATTAAAAATAATAATTAGCCTTTACCGTAAGACCTTTTTTAAAAACGAACCGAAGTCAGAAAAATTTAATTTTGTTAGAAATAAATACACTCCATTAAACTCTAACAAAAAAGACAAAATCGTTTTTCTAGAGAATGATTTGTCTTTCAACGTAGCTATTTTCGTTGGTTTATAGTTATGGAACTTGAGCTCAAGTGAAGCTCTATTGAGCTGTTGAAGTCTTTACATGAAGCCTTTTTTTTTAGTCTAATTATATATTTTAAAAAATTTAACATCTTAACTTCGATAACCTCTTTTGGCAATTTTGTTCAGTGGCCTGTGTATCAAAAAATTTTACGGATCAAGAATCTTATAACACGTTCTCTGTGCAAGTAGTTGCTGTGTCTCTTTAAAAATATTTATTACCATTAGTGCTGTAATTTGGACCACTTACTTAATCCATTTTCTCTAAGCTATTAACTACTTTGTACATTTGAAACTAATGATCTTTAATTCTTTTCGTTTTAAGGTCTGTTAATCCAAGCTTATTTAGCATATCAGAGTAGTTAGGTTTGCGTAAGAATGAAGAATTTAGTTTTTCTTCTTTGTATTTTTTCCGATTCATTTATATCTTTTCTAGACAAGGGCTTTAAGATCTCATCACGTACTCAATCTGATGTCTTACTAGAGAAAAGTAGAAAAGTTCAAATTTGTCTAAATTTAGGTACTTGAAAGATCTTCTAATTTATCCCTAATATTCTAAACATTCTGTTGCCTTTTTAAATACAATTTCTAACTTGTAGATCCATTTAAGAATTTTTTCAATATAAAATACCAAGGCCTTTTTCAGCCACTTAACTAAGTTGCTCAGACTTTAATTTTTTTCCTTTCCAACTCTCTAGGGTTCGAAATTTTAAAAACCAAGTTTTTTTTTAAAAATGTAGATTAGAATTTTTTTAGAGAAATCCAGGCTAATGTAGGGGGATCCCCCATTTTTTTTGTTAAGAATTAGCTGACAATCAGACCACCTATCGCAAAATATGACAGATATCCTCAAATATCTCTCAGTTCCATTAGAGATCTTTTAGAGTAAATTAGCTTCAATTATTTACCGCTAGAGTTTTAAAAAGATGGAAGATCGCTTCTTTTAAAATCTTTTATATTTAGGAGACTTTAAAGGAGTCCGACAATACTTTTACATGTATTTTTAGGTATATTAGAGGCTTATTGGATTATATTTGAAGCTATTTGAACTCTATTTGTTTCTAAAAAAGGGTACTCCGTAATATTTTGTCTATTGGAGCTATTTTAAATACTTTTACATGTAAAAGAGGTCCATCTTTTTAAAACTCTAGCGGTAAATAATTGAAGCTTATTTACTCTAAAAGATCTCTAATGGAAGTTTCATTTTGACTATTTTACCGCCTGGTCTCTTTTAAATGCCATGTAATGTAATTTCCATTAATTTAATGTCACTTAAGGTTATGTATATTTTGAAAATCTTGTACCATTCGCGGCTTATAAAATTTATGAGTCCCAAATATATCTTATTAACACTAGAAGCACCAGGCGGTCAAAATGACCGCGTTTTACTTTTTAAAGAGCTGTAACTTTCCAAAAAATTTTGCCAATTTTTTATCTAGGACCATATTTTGAAGTATACTTTAACAATTGAATGTTAGTTTATTATAAAGTTAATATTTTTCCGTAAATTACAAAATTTTAGTTTTAACTCGTTGTATAACTCTTTTATTTGGTTTTTAGTGAAAAAAAAACACGTTTTTTGGTATTTTTAAAGTATTAAATATTCTTAATTATTTAATATTGGTGAAATCTTAAACACCTTTGCTCTTAGCTTAATTTTGGACGTAGAATCCGAAAATAATACATATTTTACCGACACACCTACTGTTCTTGTTCTGATTCTCCTTAAAAGCATACCAATATTCTATCTACAAAAACAAGGTCAAAAAATTATTTTTAGAAAAAACCGACTTTATTTTTGAATTCTAGGACAAAAATTATCCCTGATAATCATACCCTTAGACCAAAAAAACGGTTTTTTGGAGGTAAAGCACCAAAAAATATTACAAAGCTACGAAAAAACCTAGTTTCTGAGTAATTTTGATGCGTAGATTACGATTTTGGCATAATCTTGTTTGGTTTATGGACTCTTTCATGAGATCTCGAAAATGGCCTAATTTTAGCCTTAATTTAAAGGCTTATTTCATTCGAAACTTGCCATTTCGACTTCAGATTCGTCATCTTCGCCCAGAATTTACTAGAAAACATGTTTGGTTTATTCGTAACTATCGTGGTTCAACCCTGGGACTCAAAGGGTTAAGAGGCTGAATTTATCGTAAATATCGTTAAAGTATTTTTGTTGTGCCTTCACTTTCACGAACAAAAGAAAAAAAAATATATTGCCAGGGATGGGGATCGAACCCATGCTCACATTCGTGAATTGGATCTTAAGTCCAACGCCTTAACCACTCGGCCACCCGGGCTGTTAATTTATTAAAAAAGAAAAATTAAAGAGAAAGCAAGTTTTTCACAAAAAAAAGAGGAAACAATATGTAATAATTTACAAGTCGTAGAATTTTAAGTAGAAAAAAAAATTAATTTCATAAAAAATTTATTTAGATTAAGAAAAGTTTGAGGGGAGAAAAAAACAAAATATTTACTAAATAAAGAAAAAAATAACAAGTACCAAAAAACGCTCAAATGTCATGTAAATGCTTTTTAATTTTTTGTTTCTTAGACAAACCGATCTTCATGAATGAACGCTTTCTTATAGTTTTTGGTTGAATTTGCTCAATATTTTGAGTTGCTTGAGTTGCTAATCTAGAATTATAAACTTGCGTTGGACCAAATTGGCTTGAATAAATAGTAGGCTGAAATGCAGGCGAATTAACACTATTGTAAAATGGATTAAAATTCATAAAAATTCTTTCTTTTATTTTCTCTGTTGATTTTTGTTTTTCTAATTTTAGATGCTTCTGTTGTTTACTTATTGGGAAATCTTCTATTTTAGGTATATTTATTTTATCCGACTGTTCTAATATTTGAGTTTCAACAAAATTCATCTCATAAATATGTTCTGATTGTTCCTTAATTGTTTGGGATAAAACTTGAGTTTTTATTAAATCATAATCAGATTCGGTTATATTTGATGATGATTGTGCAGATTCTATGGGCAAAAAATCTTGAGTCGGCTCAATTACACTAAATGGTACTTTGAACACAAAATCGCAATTTTCATCAGCTATTTGACTTACTAATTTTTTCTCCTCTTTTTCACCAAAGCTTTCTTGAATTTGATTCAATATTTCTTCTTTTTTTTCGGAGTCAAATTCAATTTCTTTTGGCTCAGTTGGTAGTAAACTTTGATCTATTTCTATTTGATTCAAGAAAATAAAAGGAATTTGAAGATTAATTTTATAAAGTGGAAGAATAACTGTTTCTTTAATTTTTTCATTATCTTTTAAAATTCTTTTCTTCATTTGTAAATAGAAAATATAAAAAAGATAAAGTCTTATAAGGTCTAGGAGATAAAGCCTAAATATTCCACTGATTTTCCAATTTGAATGTAAATCAATAAATTCTCTTTTATTAGGGAAAATCATTTTAGTATCAAGAAAAAAACAATTTGAATTAATAAAGTGAATTTTTATAGGCTTGATTTTGTTAATTAAACGTTTAGTTGACTTTGGTTTGATTATATAATTAAATCTTGAGGTAAAAAATTTTCCATAAAATTCGTCAGATAATCGAAACGCAGAACATTTTGAATATTTATTTTTTTGTTTAGGAATAATTTTTTTTACTATTGGTTTCACAGTTGAATTGGCTATTGTCACCTCTGCGCATACTGCTTGTCTTGTATACTCATTTAGCATCAAAGCAACAGTGGCATCTACTATTTGTTTCAAACATAATATTGTTTCAGTGTATAAATCAATGTTGGTTCTCATTTTTTTTAGAATTTAATTTGAATTCGACGTCAATTTAAATTTAAAAAAAAAACGTGATGTTAATTCATAAAAAAAATTTTAAATTTAAATTATAAAATTTTAACAAGAAAAAATACCTTCACCTTGTTAGCTTAATTTTTTAAAACAAAATAAAATTAAGATTGATTAAGATTTTGACTGAATAAAAATTTTTTGAGCATTCATTAGAAATTAAAATTTTGTATCGTTACATTGAATTAATTTTTAAGCTTGAAAGAACCATCTGTCCTCAAGCTTTTACGAAGGGACAATACATAATTTTTAGTATTTTCGAGAACGAAGGTTACGCATTTGTAGACAAGTTTCTCTATAAAACAAGTCCTACAACGCTATATTGATTTAAATATTTAAGGCTATTTTCGAAGTCTTATGAAAGAGTCTATAAACTTGTAAAAAAAATTTACGCCTCGGCGAATGAAATTAGATTGAATCTTTTTAGAAAATCTCAAAAAAAAACTTCTGGGAAAATTTTTTCTGCTCGACTCAAAATTTTTCATAACAAGTTATATTTTACCGAGTCTGAAAAACATTTAATTGACTTATATACAACGCTGATTAAATCTTCTGAAAAATATTATGTAAGACTCAGTAAAAGGCAAAATAAAAAGAATTTTCAAACGATTTGTAAATGGGTAACTTTTCTATGAATCTAAAAAAAAAACTGCTGCTTTACTGATCATATTCTTGTTGAATAGCAGACGATTTTTGGATATCAAAATTTCTAATTTAAACGAAAATAAAGAAGTATTTAGTACATTTTCAATTTTATTCTTTGAAAAAAAGAATTTTTTTTTATTAAATTAAAATAATCTTAAGATTGTTCTATAAATTATGATCGATTCGGCAAAATTTATTTTTTGTATTCTTTTAATACGGTCTCTATTACTTTCGGATCGCTTATCTTGATTGTTGCTTCAGGAGATGGCGGTAAGAATGGAGATTGGAAGTCATGTTGACAATTAGCATAAGCCATTCCTAACCCGATACCGCTTCCAAAAATAACAGGCCAAGGTCGTCCTTGAAATATTTAATTTTAAAAGTGTTTTAGAATATTAAAAAATACATTCTAATTACTTCTGAACATAACAACTGAAAAAACAACTCCTAAACCAATACCAGAGCCAACTTTAATCAAACTGTCTTGCAAACATCGGTCCCATTTTTGACCCAACTCTAATTCAGACTGTGTTAGTTCAACTTTTTTATTGGACATTCTATCTTAATGAAAATATTCTTTTTTTAGAATGGAAAAATAAAAATTAATTATAAATTTTTATAAATCAAATTTATTCACGTTTATAAAAATAGATTGAGGGAATTGCAAGCAAATTATTTGTAAATTTAATTTTGGTAAGCAAAGTAAAAACAACTTTATTGCAACATTTTACTTAGTTTGAAATATCAGCGTTCTTTTTTTTATGAAAATTTGCATTCATAAATTTTCTTATTTTATTTTTTAAGAGAGAAAAAAAAAGTCAAAGATGGAAAGTAATATAAAGATGGAGCAAATAGCTCCAGTCCAAACACCAATTACTTATAATTTTGCTTGGGTTGGATCTCATGCTGGACGTCGCTGCGAGCTTTTCGAAAAACAATGGTTAAATTGTGCTTCCAAATTGGGTCTTCACAAAGCTGAAAAAGAATGTAAATTCGAATTGCAAGACTTGAAAGAATGTGAAAGCATGGATTTAAGCTACAAACGTTATATGCGTATGCAAGAGGAACGTCAGAAGAAAGGCTTGCCTTACCAAGATCCACCACCGTATGACACTTTGCCATATCAACGATTCAAGAATGTCGTTTTCTAAGTATCAAAACAAAACCGATAATTTCATTCAAGTTTGTTTATTTTTTAAAGATTAATGTTAATCGAATAGATTTATTATCAAATAAATTTAAAAAAAACTATTTATTTTTAATTTTGCTTTTTTTTTTCAATTGTACAAAAAGATTGAAAACTCAAGGAACCTAAATATTTCAAAGACACAAAACGAGTAAATTTTACCTCTAATTTTTATAAAATATCTTAGATAAATAACATACAAATCGAATTTTTATTAAATTTATTGAGATAAAAAATAATATTTTAAAAAAATCTAAAAAAATCTACAGAATTAACAAAAAGACAATCAACTTGAAAACATTTGACAAAAGTTAAGTAAACAAAAAACAAATAAATTCCATTTTTTGGTACTTTTTTTGGAGAATATAAATTAAATATAAATGTAGCTTGATCCTGTTAATTAAAGCTTCAATTTTGTTAGATTTGACATTGATGTTGGATTTTTTGTTAGTCTTTTTAGATTAAATTATTGTTGCCTTTTTTATAAATATTGAAAAAGATTTGATCATTTAAAAAAACTTAATTTAAAAAATGTTATCTATTTACTTAATTTAATGTTTTATCATACAATTCTGGTGGTTTACAACTACTAAAAATTAATTTTCATGAACGTTCATTATACTTTGTAACAAGAAAAATTTCTTATAATTTCGGGAAGTTTAAATGCAACAAAATTTAATGAATTCTTAAAATCTATTAATTATTTTATGGATGTTTAACTGGAAAAACTTTTTTTGCAGTTTTTCTTTTGGTAAAATTAATTAAAAATACTTAAATTATAATTTTTTTTGCAAAAATAGAATTAAAATTTTCCAAAAAAGGATTATTGATTTTAAATTTTTAAACAATTCTTTTCAGTTCCACACTTAAAGTCAAGGATTACAAAAAGAATAATCTAAGATCCGTTTGATTTAAATTTCTTTAAAATTTTAGTTTTAAAAAGTTTCTCTTGAAAATTGTTTGATTGATTTTTTGTCAAATTCTTTTCTAGAGATAACATTATAACCGCTAGAAATTTATTTAAACTGTTTTGGTCCCCTTCTCACAATTTTTGAATTTTTTGCCTTTTTGCAATCTAAATGCATGTAAAATGGGTTCCGCTTGAGGTCTGCTTGAGACTTTTTGACATATTTCTTTGATAGATTTTTTTAAAATACCTCATCAAAAGATTCGAAAAAAATTTTTTTTTTTAAATTTTCAAATTTTTAAAACAAAAACGTCGCGGCTTGATTACCTTGCTTTCATATATTTTTAGAATTCAAAGAAAAATTAAATCTCTTATGTGAATCGGTCTTGTATTTTGTCTTAAGGAAGCTCAAAAAAATCTGAGCTACACTAAAATGCATAAAAATGAGTTTTTGAGAAAATTCGCTCTAAACACAAAATCACCATCGGTCAGCAACACTTTAACATCGGCGAGATGGTGATTAGCGCATTCGCCAAGGCGCATCTTAAGTTATGATGCTGCATTATCAAGAAAGGGAATACGGTAGTTATTTAATAATCTTGTCATCTAAAAATGTTGTTATAATATAATATAATATAAATGTAACGTCAACCGTAACTTTTGATCGTAACCGGAACCCATGTTTATTCGACTTAATTTTCAATTTTAAGATGTCTGAGTTATGGTTACGGTTACGGTCAAAAATTACGGTTGACGGTTGACGTTACACTTTTATAAGAATCACTGTAAGATCCCGGCTATTTAACTGGTCCGAAGAATTTATCCAATTTTGAAAAATGATTAATCAGGAATAAAAAAAAATTTATTTTCATTATATTTTATTTATAGAAATTTTACAAAAAATAAATGAAAAATTTTATGCAAATGAGTCTGGATTTTTTACTAAATCATTATCAAGTTCAATAAATTTTTTTTCTGGGATTAATACAATCTCCCTTGGCTCGCTATTTTCTGTATTTTTAAAATGCTTCTTAGCTTGTTTTAATTCATGTGTTAATAAGCAAACTTGTTTAGTAATATGAAATAATTTTTTGTTTGTCTGACATAAAGTTTTACCAGTTTTTGTTTTATCGTACAATTTTTCTAAATCTTCTAAATCATTCTTATTTAGACTTATTCGTTTACTTATTTTGACTGTGACTAATATTACTAAAACTTAAATAAAATTTTCAATAAAGTTAAGCTTATTAAAGTAAAAGCTAAAAAAAAAACTCACTGAGAAACATGCATCCTGCTAAAAAGCATCCAGAAAGTTGCCAAATTTTCAAATTACCAAGAAATTTTATTGGAGTATCGCCGCTTAGAACATATTTTTCATCTAACTCGTCTAAATTCGGGTAAAAAGTGTTGTAGTCACTGTTAAAAATATCGTTCAACTCATCCATTAGAATTTTAGCTTTTTCTTAGAAGTTTTCTTAGTCTTATTTATAGTTCACCTTAAATTTGATAGTATGTTTGCTTTTTGATATAAATAAATAAGTTTTTTTTTAATTAATTTTTTGGTTATTAAAGTCAAACAAAAACTATTTGAGCCTTGTTGAAAATATATGTTATCATGTCAATTTTACTTTTTAGATTTGAAATACTTAACAAATATAAAAAAAATATATAAATTTGTTTGGTTTGAAATCGCATTTTATGACTAATCCCCTTATCTTTTATCAGTGTTTAGAATGAATTTGTAAAATTGTAGAAAAAAAATTAAAATAGAGTGAATCTAAAGTTTTAATTTTTATTTTAATATTTGTATAAATTACGTTTTTTATTGTCAAATTTAATCAACATGATCTTAGGGTTAATTTTATGAACAAGTTTAGAGATTAATGGACAATAGTGGTTTTTCAAATTTCTTTTTTTTTTGTTTCTTCAAGTTAAAGTTTCAAATTAAGCGAACTCATGATTATTTTACTTAGAAAGGTTAATTGATTCTTCTCTTTCTAAAAAAGCAAACAATTTCAAAAAACTTATTTCAACTAACCTAAATAAAATTATTGCTTACAAGAAAACCCCTTTCGAAAAAAACATCTTCGAATGCCCTCTCATAAAGTTTCATAAACAATTGGAAGTTATTTGCGAGTTAAGCCAAATACCGTATACCCTTGCAAAGAGATGCACTTAAACCCAAAAACCAGGTTTTGTACCACGCCTCACGTACCATCGATCTCATATTATCTGGTCACTAATTATTGTTCCATGTCTAACCCAACGTTAAAATTTAAAAATCAATAAAAAATGCTGCACTAATAAATAGAATTTAACAAAACACTAAATTTGGTTTTTGAATTTAAGAGCGGGGTTAAAAAAATTTAATAAATAAATAATTCTAATTAATGTTAATTTATTTAAACTAAAAACTCATATTTAAGCCCGAGTACAAAAATGAAGTAAATTTTAAAAAATTTCGACTTTGAATAAAAAATGACCAAAAAAAACAGATCAGCAGTTTTGTTTGTAAATTATCGATTCTGTGTACAAAACCAAAATAAGAATTTAAGTTTTTGTGTCACTTGTGGAAATTAACCGTTAGTACAGAGGTGCTTGAGGGATAGTAAAAAAATTGCCTTTTAATAGATTCTCTTCTTGAAAATTACATTTGCTAAATGGGGAACTCTAAGAATTTTTTTATCTAAAAACTTAAATTGAAAATATGAATTTTCTAGTTAGATCGAATTCTGTGAGGAAAAGACTTTTCCCGTATACAACTTAAAAATAACTTTACACTTTAAAGCTCAAATACGATTTATTTTGGCGATAAAAAATTGTTTCATAGTGCAGAAAAATTTTCTGCGCCTGTTGGCCAAGTCTGCAAAAAATTGTGCAATTATAATTGCATTTGAATTAAAGGGTCTTTTTTATTGTGTGCAAATTTGCAGCGAATTTAGAAATTTAAAAAAAAGCAAAAAGACTTTAAAATCCCCTTTTCAACACAAAACTTAAATTTTTATATAAATTTCCAAAAAAATCTTTTGGTCATACAAGACTTTTTGACAAAGAAATAAATAAATGTTAAACTTTTTATCAATATCTGTTGTGTACGGTATTAAGAATCCGTTTAGAGTTTTTTAATGTCGATTTCTATTTGGACAGTAAAGTTAAGACTTAATCAAGAATTAAAACTGATTATGAATGATTCATTATAATTTTGCTTTTTCATGAGCGGTCTTATCTAATGAGCTATTTTTATAATGGAATTAAAATGTTTGGCCTTTTTTCGATAAAATAATTCTGTTCTGAGGCTTGAATTTATTTTATGTATTGAGGAAAAATCTTATTTTTTACGAAATTGGAGCTCAAAAGCTTGATTCAAAAAATGTTGATTGTGTGGCGAAAATTTCCAAGATGAGTATTAAAATTGTGGTTAGAATATTTTTGTCTGTGAAGCTAAAGAAGGCTCTTTAATTTACTTGTAAAAATGGAAAGTATTTATTGTATAAAGTATATTTTTAGGTTGATCTGACGCTGATCCTACATTTTGAAGGAGAATAATTTTTCATTTGTAAAACAGAGTTGTATTTCTAATCTAAGAATTTACATGAGGGCTTTGTAGTTTAATTTTTTTATTCCGAATAATTTCTTTTTAATTTATTTCAAATTTGTATTTCATGAAAACTTACGAAAGAATTAGATTTGAATAAACAATACTTTACACTGCAATTTAAAGTTATTCTTCCTTAACCAAAATCAAATCAGAAATATCAGATTGTTTAAGTAAAAAGAAAATATGAATCAAAACAAAAATATGATAAAATTAATAAAAAGATATCAAGAGGATTAAACTTGTCTGAAAATAATTTCTTTTATTCTTAAAATATGTTTATGATCACTGCTCTTATTACTCAAAGGTTATACAAAGATATGACTAAGAGTTAAAAGAATCTAACTTGAAGATTTTAGAAACAGTTTCGACTCTGTGAAGTAATTTTAATTTATTGAATCATGATCAAACGATAAATAAACTAAATGAACATGATGACGAGGTATTTGAACCTCAATCCCTTCAACAAGGTAAGTTGGATGTAGATTCTTAGAAAATACTCTCATTAATTTGAGGAACATTTATTAGTTATATTTAATCTACATAGTAACTGCAGCTTGAAACAAGCAGAGCCCTTTGGGCTTTAGCAGTCGATTTGAACAACATTTCAACAATCACTCATCAATTTTAGATTTAGAACTATTTAGGTTCTTTGCTTCGATTGTTTCTTGTGTCAATTGATTCCAGTTGTAAGAAGTTAAATCTCGATGGACACTTTCCTGTTTTTTCGCGAACAATGGTGCGACTGCGTCTTCTTAAATTGTAAATCTTGTTCTCGCCACTGTTTTTTGAATTGAATTTTATGCCATTAACGAAATCTACACTCTCAAAATTGTTTTTTAATTTATACATTTGAATTAGTCGTCTTGTTCTTAGATCCGTCAAATTCAGAGCTGTTAATCTTTGGGAATAATCAAAATTTCGAAGTTCAGGAATTAATTTTGTTGCTGTTTTCAAGTGAAAATAAATAGCAACCAAATTTTGATGATTCTTTCGTAAGATCATGTATTAATAATTTATTTATTTATTAAATAGAATTAACCTCCAATTTTGGAGAAGTAAAATATAAAATTAAAGTAGCGTTTCGAATGCCACAAGCTAGGTTAGTTAGGTGTTTTACTCAATATAACACCAGGAGATAATTTAGGGACTCATTTGAATTTTTTTTTTACTCGCACAGGATTTGTACTCTCGACCTTCTGCTTGGACGCCCATGACGGTACCAACTGAGCTATCTCCCCTAATAATAAATTATAATTTGGTCATTTTTTAATATAACCTATTTCGCTTGGTAATCTATTTCAGACCAAAACCGCCTAAAAAGTTATTCTCAGATTAGAAAAATAAAATTCTTTCTTCTAAATTAACTCTATTCTAAAATAGTCGCTCTAGAGTTTATAGATAAAAATATTTTATAAAAATAAATTATCCGATTAAATTCCAAGAATTCCAGACCAAGACTCAAATGAATTTTATACTTATATTTTTGAAAATTCTTTCATTTTCTTTGAAAAATGCTTGCTCAAAAATATTTATTTATATTATTGCTTGGTTTGGGGTCAGGTGAGAAAATTCCACTTGATGATTTTGTATACAATGATTCTGATTTAAATATTGCCAAGTGGCGTTTGATTAACTCAACTATCAATAATAATCAAACAATATACAAATTAAAAATTACTACCCTTAAGTGGTTTGATGGTATAATCTTAATTTGACATCATTTTTAATTTATTTTTTCTTATTTATTTATAAAAATAGATTCGCTTTCTAATAATTCCATTTGGAAACATGATCTTTATATCACAGTTCCCAATAATCTTAACCCGAATAATCCTTTATTTTATTATATTCATTCAGCCGAAGATGATTTAACAGATCTAGGCTATGTTTCAAATATTTCAAACAAATGTCGATGCATAACAATCACAATAAGACAAATACCTAATCAACCAATAAAATTTACTGTAAAGATAATTTGATTGTTTCTTTTTTTTTGGAAAATAAATAAATTTAAATAAAGGATGATCCAAGTGGAAAGGGAAGAGTTGAAGACGAAATCATAGCTTGGACTATGAGATTATATCTTACAAATGAAAGACTAAAATTTCCTAATAAAACTTATGAAAATATTCCATTATTATTTCCAATGACAAAAGCAGCTAAGCGCGGAATGGATTTAACTGTTAATTTTTTAAAAATAAAAGGTTATAATTTTACTGAAAAATTCATAGCATCAGGCAAATCAAAGAGGGGTTGGACGACTTGGTTATTAACAGCGGTAGATTCTAGAGTCATCGCTAGTGTGCCTATTGTTTACGATATAATCAATTGGAATCTTGTAAAATTTATCATTTTAAAATCTAAAAAAATTAATGAAGCTTTAATTTTCCAAGTTTAGATTATTCATGATCAATACATGAGTTTAGGTGGTCGATATTCATTTGCTTTAGAAGATTATTTCAATCAAAATATAACTGAAAGTATTGATTCATTAGAGTTTTATGATCTACGGAGATTAATTGATCCTTTAAGTAAAACTTAAAAACTAAAATAAAACAGTTAAATAAAAAAGAAATTTAAAAAATTATTCTTTCAAGTGTTTTTGAATCGATACAGAGATAAAAGTATTTATCTTATTCTAACCGCATCGGATGAATTTATGATGCCTGGAAATTCAAAATATTTCTGGAGAGAATTAAGTATTGTTACTGAGACAAAATCTTACATGAGAAGATTTGCTAATGAATCCCATGATTTGGAAGACGTCACAAAAATTTATTTTAATGATATTGTCACATATATTAATTTAGTGAATTCGGATAATTCTAAAAAATGGCCTAAGTTTTTATGGGATTTTGGCAATAATAAAACCCATGGTGTCATCATTGTAAAACTTTCCAAATTGACTCTATTTGAATCTTTTGAACTTACAGGTTATTATTCAAAAAGTCCAAGAGGTCGAGATTTTAGAAAAATTATTTTAAACCCATTAAAAGAACCAAAAGTAAAAGAACAGAATATTATTTGGAACAAAAAAGAAATTGCAATTAATAAAAATATTACAAACAGATTGTATGAATATGAATTTGCTATTGAAAAAGATGATTCGTGTACAAATTCAAGTGTTACTTATTCAGCATTTTATGTAGATGCAAGCCTCAAATTTAAAGGTTCTCGTAAAAGATTTGTCGTATCAACTGATGTCAATTTTATTCCAGAATATTATCCAGTACCTGATTGTTCCGAAAACCAATGCTTTGGTCTAATATGATTTTAATTTTTTATTTAAATAATTGAAAAAAAAATTTGATATAATTTAAAATATGTTTTCAGTTTGGGTTGTTTAAAAAAATTAATAACTACTTTAAATAAAGTCTTAAAATTCAACCGAAATTTAAACGATGTATTAGCTGAATAACAATTTGTCATTGTCTTATATTTTACATCTATTTTGCTTCCTTGAGGAGCCTTAGCGTTTAAAAGTCATAAAAACAGTAATTTTTAAAAAATTGAGTATTATACAGTTGAAAATATTCAACATATATCCAAAAAAGGATTTTTCTAACTAAACTTGAGTTACTGAGCACGAATTTGCAAAAAAAGTATGGTCCAAAATTTTATTCTTGTGGAGCCTGATTCGAGGGTTATAGATCCGTACGGAGTCAAGAGAAGGTCCGAGTTTTTTTTTGCAATCACTTTGGTTGACCCTCATAATCAAAAATAGGGTATTGGCTTTGTCTAAAAGATCGAGTTTAAATTATGATCTCGGAAACCTTATTAAAATTAATATTAATCTCCATAAAAATTAAAAACTGTCCAGAGATTATTAGATTTCTAAAAACTTTATGAAGATTTTTTAATCGAAATTTTGTCAATTTCCTGATTGGGACATACAGATCCAAAAATTGTTACTAAATTTCAAAATAACTTTTTCTAAAAAACTATCAATTGAAGAAAATTTAATTTTAAAAAAATTTATTTTTACAAATTGGTACGAGTATTTTGAGGTAATAAATTTGGAAATTTATCGAAATAGAAAGTTTTCAAATGACTACAAAAAAAAAGAATTAAATATTTAAATTTTTAAAAAGATCCATCCTCATCAGCACTTTCGCGAATACCTGGTAAATCGAATTCATCAAAATCATCAATGAACCTTTCATCTAAATCTCTTTGAAAATCTAGTGACGCCAATGTTGAACCAGTAGGAACATGAATTTCACTGTAAGCCAAAATTTCATTAAAAACTCTACAATGTCCTTGACCTAGAAAATTTTCATGTATATTAAAATACTTGAAGAAATAAAGGTAATGTGCAAATCTTACCAAAACAAAATTGACATGAATGCTTCTTGCCTGATCTAAATAATCTCAAATTCGGATCATTTAACTTATTAATTATATACTTAGGATAACATTCAGTTTGACAATCATAACATTTAGCCTTGTGGCCTTGTTGAATTTTACCCCTTTATAAAGATAAACTTTTAACTTATTTAAATTTTTATTATATAAAATATCTAACATAAATTTGTTATCACAATGCTCGCATTCAAAATATCCACATCCTTATTTGAATTGAAAATGTTATTGATGTTATTAATATTAAAAAAAATCGCAAAATAATTACCAAACTCTAGGTCTACAGGGATAGGGTCATACTTTACAAAGCATCTCTTACATCTAGATACTTGTTTGAAAGCTCTTACTCTTGTCCACCAAGCTTTTTGACATTCTTTACAACTAAATTGACGAACTATTGTTAATGGTTGGCCATCGTATCCTTTTATATTTCGAAAAAGTATCTTAAAAATAATTAAATTTAGACTTTTTCCAATTTTAGAAATTTTTTTTTTACATTAGTCTGCAACGTATTAAATTCTTTAAGTCTTTCAGGGTTCGACGGTGGTGTACGTCGAACAGCATCCGCATAGCTCATCATTTTTAAATTATTTCTTTCTAGTTATAATTTGGCTCTTTTTTTTTAGATTCTATTTTGAATTTTGAAATTTGTTTTTTTTTTTAAATAGAAATTTCAATGTTATTTGAGCTCTTTATAGATTGATAAACAGTATGAGGCATTTTTAAATAGCTTTGAAATTATTTTAATTATTTGAATTTTTCAAATAAAAGAAAGAGAGAGAGAGAAAGAAATAAAGAAAGAAAAGATTGGTAAATTTATAAGTATATGTTTAGAAAGAATTTTTTGTTATTAAAGGAAAGTAATTTTGTAGATAAGCTAGAATACCCCTATTTTGCATTTTTTTTTTAAATTTTTTTTGTTATTTTTCTTTCATTAAATTAAATAAGCCCGGGTGGCCGAGTGGTTAAGGCGTTGGACTTAAGATCCAATTCACGAATGTGAGCATGGGTTCGATCCCCATCCCTGGCAATATATTTTTTAGTTTTGACTTCACAATTTTTTATTTTTTTCTTAAGACTTGATTTCAAATAATGTTTGTGTGGCTTCAAAATAAGTTGCTGGTTTAGAGCAGTCAAAATAGCTTTGTCTGTCATCAATCATTTAAGATATTAGTTTGTCAAAAGTTTATTTAAAAAAATAATTCTAGGTATGAAACGTGTCCTTCTAATTTTCAGATATCAAAAAATAAATCTAAAAATCAAAATAACCTTTACGCTCTAAAAACTTGATAACGTGAAAAGGGTGTGTGTTCAAAAATGTAGGGGCTGTGTAATGATGCGTTTTTAAAATTTAAAAAATTTTTAAAACAATTACTTTTACAATTAGTTATGAATACTTAAAGAGTATCATTTTTTAATTTTTTAACTCTCTTACATATCGATTTTAAAAGTTTAAAATATTTAAAAAATAAAGAAATTACACACGGTTGCTTTTTTTCAATATTGAGGGTTAGGACGCTTTATTCAAGGATCTAAACTTATTCCAAAATTAATCATGTGTTAATGTGTCTCAGTTTTTTTTCAAAATTTTAATTGAATTTTTTTCTAAAAACGCTTAAGATTAAATCACCGAGTTTGAGTCTTAAGTTTTCTAAATAATTTAGGCAAACTTGATCCAAGAACTGAACAACAGAAACAAAATATTTTATATAAAAATTTTAAATTAAAAAATTAATTAGATTTAATTTTATTTATGAATAAATAAGCCCGGGTGGCCGAGTGGTTAAGGCGTTGGACTTAAGATCCAATTCACGAATGTGAGCATGGGTTCGATCCCCATCCCTGGCAATATATTTTTTCATCAATAATTTAAATTGTACACTTAAAAAAAAATTAATTAAGGTTTATTATTTTAAAATATCATATAAAATTTTTCTAAAATTAATTTTAAAAAATATTAAATTTTGTTCCAGGATCCATCATCTTTCTTTACATAAATAAATGGTTCATTATTTATAAAATAAGTTTTTAATGGCTTTGGATGCTTGCACATAAATTTAAAAACCTCTCTTAAATTAGCTGAAAAATGAGCTGGTTCTTGTTCTGGGGAAGTTGAAAAATATTTCAACAAAACATTTTCTGGTAAATCTATACATTGGGGTATATAATCATAAACTTTGTAGCTGAATGGTCTGATAATTAACTTGCATTCCACTGGATCGTAAATATTCATATTCTTTTAAGCATATTTTATTTTAAAATAATATAATTTAAGACTCAACAAAAAAAAGCTTACTCCATTTGTTGAAAAGTGTCTGGCACTTCTAGCCAAAAAGTCAGGACCCTTATCTAAAAATTTGTTGCACATGAAAACTTTTTTATTTTTTATTTCATATCCTAAACCGTAAATCATAGGAAAATTAACATTATTTAATTTTATTGAATTCAGCTTAGTGTTAATACATAATTTTAAATTGAAAATTTCGCTCCTATTTAATAAAGCATCTAAAAAATTAAAGAAAAATTAGTTAAATCTAAAAATTAGCACTTTATTTTTTTTTTACCAAAAATTTGATTTGTTAACTCTTGCGAAGAATTATTGGAATCTTCAAAACCACCAACTAAAAAAACTGAAAATTCACTACTATCATCAGTATTAGTTCTGAGAGCTTTTAAAGATTCGACCATTTGATTTAGTCCACCATGAGTATCACTACCATCCAAATGACATAAAGAACAATTATAATTGGATTCATCGACTAAAAGAATAATATGACATGTTGTAGCATCATCTGAGCCAATTATGTCTATTAAGGGATCATTGTGTGTAACAGTGGCATACTCTCGTTGGCCCACAAATAAGCATTTAAATGCATCTTGTTCATTTTTAGGGCTATTTATGAATTCTTCTGAATTTTTCTTTAAGATTTTAACTTTTACGATTATTGTATAACTTAGTTAAAAAAATATTTTATTACTTTTAACAAAGTATCCGACTCTATTTGGGAATAATTGAAATTTTTTATTTCGATTTTATCACTTAATAAAATAGTCATTTATAATTAATTAACCTCCTATAAAATCTAAGAAAATAAATTTCAAATATTAAATAAATTTAAGTATTGTTTTTATGGAATTTTACTTCTATTTATGCAATATTTATTTAAAAGTCTTTTTACCTAAGCGACATATGAATGAGTAATTTTTAATAAAAATTTTAGAAGACTCGATTTTCAAATATAATTATTTCTTTTATAAAAAGTATTAATAAAATGTTAAGCAATAGATTTACCACTTCAAAATTTATCTAAGGATTATGAAGATTGTCGACAAAAAGGTCCAATTAATGATTAAGAATGTTTATTTACAATTCCGACCTTTCAAATTGTTCGTTTCTGAAAGTTCATGAACTTTCATAGGCTTTTTTCATGTGTTTTCTTTTAAATAAGATCTTAAGATTTGGAAAATTTTTTTCTAAAATGATTTTCGATTTATCTTTCGGTATTTTTTTAGCTTTAATTTAAGACGTCCTCGTACCAAAAGAAAAAAAATTCAAAAAAAAAATTTTTTTGATACGGGTAGGTCGTAATTCGCGAGAAATGGGCTATTTTAATCTCTAATTCAAAATCAATTGAAATATGATTCAAACTAAGAATAAAAAATTAATTCGAATTATTCTTAATTTCGATTCAATACGTTTCATAATGTTGTTAAAAATTCTAAGTTTTTCATATTTTTAAAGTTTTATTTTTAAAATTCTTTCCTCTTTTAATGGATGAAGAAGAGTAATGGAGACTAATGAAAACATAAAACGCACATGAAGACTCTTAAATTTAAAAATACCCTTATAACTACAATTAATAATCTGTCCAAAATATTCATGTGAGCATAAAAAGAGCCCAAATGATCAAAAAAATTTTATAAGTAATTTTGAATTCGGGTGTGTTCTATGGAATCTCTGTATAGAATCATTCTCGCAAAATTTGATGAAATCAAAGTAGAAAACTACTGCTGAACAAGGTTTATGTGTTCCTTAATTTTTTTTTTATAAAATCAACTGAAATTTTAGTAAAAAACAAATTTTTAAAAATGGGCTTATAATCAATTGATTTTTAATTACCAATTTTAAGTTGGAAACATTAAAAATTAATATTTTACATTTTTTATTTTTAAAAAATTACAATAGTTTTGTAAGAAACAAAAAAAAACAAACAAACAATTATTTAAACTTTATTTAAAAAATTTAGACTCACGAAAAAGTTTCACGACAGATCAACTCATATTCTCATAATCTCGACACTTAATTCATTCACAAAACATTAGGCAATTTCCATTTTACAAATAAACAAAAATATCGGTAATTTTATAAATTAGAAATTTTCACATTAGTTATAGGAGACATATATTAAGAAAGAGATAAATAAAACCGTAAAAAATTTTTTTGTTTGAATTTAGCTATTAGATGAATTTGATTGTTCATTTGAGATCGAGGAAGAAGTTGGATTATTTTTCGAATTGATCTGATAGTAGAATAGCTCAACTGGCCGATTAAATCTCCAATACTTTTCTAATATTTGTTCTAAATTTAAATTTTGAGGTAATAATTGATACGAATTAGGTAGTTTTTCATTGGCACAAATGAATATTTGAAATTCATCAGTTGGTTGTTCACTCAAATTTGCTTCTACTTCACTAGTACCACCATTCGCTTCAACACATAACCTCGTCCATAAATATTTAGACAAATGATTGACAGTTGCATTAGATGTTGTTTTTAAAAAACGTTTTGATTTTAAATTAAGCTCTTTTAATGGATGTGGTTTGAGAATAATTTCAGTTTCATCTGTTTCGTTTGGTAAATGTAAAGAAGATTGTTCTGTACTAGCCCTAGATTCCATGTCACTTTCATCTGAATTTACATGAGCATTTCGTTTTACGCCTCTTACATTTTCACTCTTGGGCTTTTCTGTATTTTTATTATTATTATTATTATTTTCTTGATTTGTGTCGGAAGAAGTTGACGAAGCAGAGGAGCCGGCGTTGACATTTTCGCTTGGTTCTGGCTCAGTATTTTTATTTTTTGAAGTGCTAGGATTCTGTGATTTACGCCTAGATGTTCCATTTAAAGAAGTCAAATGCTTTTTATTCAATTTTTCTAATACTTTTTCATGAATGGCATCGTATTCTTCACGATTCGGATAAATTTTAGCTATTATTCCATCAAAATTTGGATCTGGTCGCAAAGAACGTTTACTAATTAATTTTTTTCGACATGTTGGACATTCTTTGTTGCCATTTCTGAGCGCTGTTATGATACAATCGTGACAGAAACGATGTAGACATTCTTTTGTTGTCATTGTCTGTTTTAAGATATCTAAACAAATTGGACACATAAGCTCATTTTGGAGTATTTTTGGACTAACAGCTATTTCAGTTTCGTCGAATATGATCTCATGTGGAATGCGATTTAGTTCGTAGACATTAAGCTCCCATGTTTTGGAAAAACTATTCGAATCACTGTCAGACTTACTCATTATTTCAAACTCAAAATTAATCGTATTATTATTTAGAATATGAAAATTTATGGAAATTATATTATTTTAGAAATA